>JAVYIG010006480.1:0-117304 GCA_035222895.1 Strongylocentrotus droebachiensis
CGCACTGCCTAGGGGGCGACTGTGTTTAGGAGGCGACTGTGTATAGGAGGCGACTGTGTATAGGAGGCGACTGTGTATAGGAGGCGACTGTGTATAGGAGGCGACTCGACCACACAATTTGGGGGCGACTACGTTAGGAGGCGACTGCGTATAGGAGGCGACTGTGTATAGGGGGCGACCGGCTTGGGGGCGACCTGACCAGACACCGTCAGACCGCAGCCGGTGCGAAAACCCTCTATTTTATTCAGCACGTATGCAAGAATTTACGTGTCTCGCATACGTAATGAGTAGTGCAGACGGTCTTCCCGATCGGCAGTTTTTGCCTTTATAATTGCTCATTTCTCATGAAATGGGTCTTATTTTAAAGATAAGAAGTTGCACTCTCTATATACTTATATGTCAATCATGTTAGATATATTTTGGAAACAGATATTTCGCCTTGAAAATGGGGTTTTTCGACGATAAATCTATCTAAAGAGTAGGGCTGATTTTCACATAGAAATCATTCTTGCGTCAAGAAGATGTTATAATCAGCATAAAGCATAAATATTTTTCTTTACAATGATATCAAAATTATTATATTTTACGCTGTACCAAAGTCAGGAACCAAAAAAGATCACGCTCATGTTCATGAATAATTAAAAAAAGTAGTCAACTTTGCCGATGTGATAATAGAGAGTTCTGATTGGTCAACTACGTCAACTACGTCACATATGTTTCGCTTTGGTTTATTAACATTCTGAATACCGTAATTTGGTAACCATGCGTTGTGGCGTGCGCCTGTAATGCACGTGCGCGCAAGCCGTCTTGACAACACTCTAAGGACCCGAGATCAAATACCTCACATGCCATGAAAACGAATTTTATTTACCATAATTCTTTTTTAATCATTTTTCTAATTTTTTTTTGGCCAGTCGATGGCGCGGCGGAGCTCCCTGGAGTTTAATAATCAGTTATGCATTGCCATTGCTCAGACGGCGAGCATGCACGAGTAGGAAATCACACAATTTCGCGCTATCATAAAAAGAACAAATTGGTAATTTCCGGGTTTTTAGGGTCTTAATTACTATGATTATAAAAAGAACATGATTTTGCGTCAATTAGGTTTTGACATATTTTTGATCAGTGACTTTTCATCTTTCGAACGAATCTCAAAGTGGACAAATTGATTTTGTACCAAAGTCAGGAACCAAAAGTGAAATTCCCGGGTCAAAACAGCAGTTGAAATGTTACAAAAATAACGTCAATAAAAGTTGTGAAAAATTATTGTTTACAAATTGCGAAATATGGCAAATTACATATCAAACTGATGCTGAAAATCTCGAGAGTGACTTTCCGTTGCATGCTGCCATTTTGAATGAAGTTAACGACCAAAAACGCAGCTACATGTACACCCCTACAAATCTCACTGAAAAGCGCATGGAAATTCAGCAGACGTAAATGTTATGTGATCGCCAGATATCGCTGAATAAAAATCAGCTTTCAGCCTCATTAACGCGCGTGCTGCGGTCTGACTGTAGAGTGTGAGTGTGACTAGACCAGTCAGTCCGCAGCGCCCGCGAATTCGCACGTATTTATACAAGTCGTATGCAAGCTATGTACGGTAAAAACGGACAATAAGCAGAAAACATTGGTACATGAAAATTATGATTGCATCAATGTTTCTCTACAGATTTTTTTCATTTATGTACCAATATAAAGAGGATAGACCAAATAATCCATCTTTACAAAACATCAAGATATTTTTTTAACGTTAACATGCTTTAAAAAGAGCATTTAAAGCAGTCTAAAAAACACAGCAACTTAACGATATGCAGCATTAAAAAAATATATGAAAACGCTACTGCATCAAAAAGTAATTTGGTTCATTGTGATGATAAATATACAAACTTTCAAACCATCACTGTTTCCTTTGTTTTAGTTCTTTATATCGGTCAGGAACACGGTAAATATAACACCATGTTCATTCCAACATACTCAACAGCGGTGACACAGGCGATATGCGTGGGTCATCAGAGTATGACGTCACCTGCCGACCGGGGGATACTACGTTATATCTAGCTTTGCGTCGATTATCGATGTTCTGTGTCCGTGCGCTGTACATGAACACGCACGGAGGATAGACGGTGATTAGGGATATTCACGTATTACTCTCGGGTGCGTAACCCCCGGACGTAGAGGTTTTGTACTGCCCCACATACTTATTATTGTGTATTATACTCATGCGCTATTTAATAATAGAAGTCTACAGAGAGTACAAGTTGGATGCGGATACGTACTCAAGTACAATCAAGTACACTATAGAATACCAGCTCTAGAATGAATTGGGGACAGTGGGGAGGGTTTAAGTGTCTTTATGTGCTATTTTTGGCCAGGCTTTGATATCATTTTAACAAAGAAGACACATTTTCTTTCTCAAATGTTTATTTGTGAAAATACAAACTTTCGGGGGGGGGGGGGGGGGGGTTGGGGGATGCGATTGGCATTGGTATTGTGAATGAAAAAATGAAAATATGATTGTTTCCATCCCTGCTGATAAATTTCATGGTTTTATTGCAGGCGGTTGGTTGTAAAAATTATGAAATGTGTTTTTATTTAAATTGTAAACCATGGACTAATCAAAGAGAAGAGCCTTAAACATTAATTTATTTTGGTAATCCCCAGGCATTCTTTGAAGGTATTATTATTTGAGGGTTCTTTTGTCAATTTATGTAACTCCAGATCATGTGTATTTTTAGAAATAAAATAATTACAAAATTCTTTCCCTTATTCGCTTTTCTGTTCGATTTTGTTTTATAGTGACCCGCAAAATATATATCTGATCATTTATTTTCTGTTTTTGTTTATATGGTAATGACCATCGGATATAAATTTTAATGTGTGGTGGGTTGAAAGGGTGCAAATGAAATTAATAATATTCTAATTTTCACCTTCAACATCATTATCACAATCATCAAAGTCATCATCGCCATCACAATCATTATCATCATCACCACCATCATGATCACCACTATTAGCATCACCATCATCATAATCACCGTCACCATGATCATCGCCATCACCATCATCATAATCACCGTCACCATGATCATCGCCATCACCATCATCATAATCACCGTCACCATGATCATCGCCATCACCATCATCATAATCACCGTCACCATGATCATCGCCATCACCATCATCATAATCACCGTCACCATGATCATCGCCATCACCATCATCATAATCACCGTCACCATGATCATCGCCATCATCATCATCATAATCACCATCAGCATTATCACCATAGCCATCCATCACGATCATCATCATCATAATCATCATCATAATCACTGTCAGCATTATCACCATAGCCATCACCATCATCACAGTCAGCATTATCACCATTGCCATCATGATCATCGACATCATCATAATCACCGTCAGCATTATCACCATACATGTAGCCATCATGATCATCGCCATCACCATCATCATAATCACCGTCATCACCATAGCCATCATGATCATCGTCATCGCAATCACCGTCATCATTATCACCATAGCCGGTTAAACAAAAAATATATTATTAACACTACTACTAATGATAAATAATTATAAATGAAATAGGACTAGGAATAACATTTCCATTTTATAATATTCATATTTTATTTATAAACTGACTTTGACATGTATGTTGAGAACTTGAGACCATTACTTGTATAAAATGTCTCGCTGAGAATAAAAGTATTATCAGAGTAAAACATCTTTAAATTGTATAACGGTGACAGTTCAATCAGTTTTTTATTATAATAAATGCTTTGTTCATGTAAAGCTCCGGAATCCCACCTTCAAAGTATCAGAGATACAAAAATGTAATCACTTGAAATGGATTTTCCTTTTACTGAAAGAATAAGCTGAACAAAATCCTTCTCGTCCTTCTCCCAAACTCCCCTTTCAAGATTGTTTGTTCCTATGTGAAGTCCAGCAAATGCTGATCGAGGAATGCAATGGAGACTGATGTGTGAAGTCTGTGTCTTAGAAGATTTGTTGTCAATGTTCCGCAAGTTTCGATGGTTGAGTACATCTGTCAGAAAAACAACAACATCTACATCTACATCTAAGGTGGTACTGGACAGGACCAATTGGTATATATGTCCAGACTTCCGTGGCATCGCAAACTGTCAACAAACATCACAACTGAGGGTGCAGAGTTCAAAAGTCAAAATAAAAAGGTGCTCATAAAAATACAGTGGGTTGCAGACATCATCTAATTTTTAGATGAAGTAGAGCCACATCAACGCTCTAGCCCGCCTGTGTACAGCTGCGCTGAGTGGTCAATCTGCATGTAGCTCCAAACTTTGGTATGGAAAGACTTGGCCGATGTTGACTCTTTGATGATGGTGGCTGGTAGTTGATTCCATTGCGTAATGGTACGAGGATTTAGAAGCTGTTCTTGTATGCTTCGGTCCTGGCAAATGACAAATGATAAGAAGGAATATAAAATGGCTTAGTTCAGGTATAGGGATTTAAAAGATCTGATCAAAGTAGCTAGCCATTTATGGTAGACAAAACCCGCTCGCATTCAAATTAATTATTTGTAATGAAAACAAATTACAGATGTCAAATTCATGAAATTTTCCCTTCATTTTTCCACATGTGCACAAGTTAAAATGTAAGTGTTTAACTTTGGATTTTTGTTTTAATTCTCCTTTGTTCACATTACTCGCACAAGGGAAATGCTGCTTATTTCTATGGCTGGTTGTAAAGTTTGAGTTGACCAGAACCAAAACAAAAGGCACAACCAAACTTTGAGAATCCCTAAATTAATTAATTATCTGAGTCTGACCAGACGCCAGAGCTAGAGTCACTGTTTAACTCTCACAGTTGACTGTTAAATTCGTGTCAAAATAAAATGGATTAAGCATAAATATTATCAAGAAATCTTGCTAATTTAATGGGATAGTAGAATCTACATGATGTAATTGTAAGTCGAGGGCCCCAGATCAAATATGGCTTTGTTTTATGTCGGATCGGTACAGAAAAGGCTATGTATGGGACCGGTACGCGGTCACGGTGATGACGACGAAAGTGCGGCCATGTTGGCCAAACGTACACTTTTCGCGCCATATCGGCAAAAATGAGTGTTTTTAACGTAGCCGTCACACAACTTCCGGTTGAAAATCGAAAAATTTGTAACTTTCATGGCCATAAAAGCTAATAAAATACATCGTGCATCAATCGAACTCTGCACTTTTTCACTTCTGCCAACATTGTTTTTGTGAAAAATCGAAGAATTGGGGAAAAACATCTCTTATATCGGTCAGGAACACGATAAATGCAAGATAATGTCAGAATACATGTACCTCCTACGAAAGAAGGAAAATATGGACACATTTCAATGACTATTTACAATCACTCAGATGCGGTAAAATTAGGAAAATCTCATATCAAAATACGAAGAAAAGTATGGAGATACACTTACCCCTACATGCTACGCAGCACAATGAAAGGCAAAGCAGCTGTGATAAAGTTTGTTGACCTGTGCAAAAGTCTCACGAAATCTCGCAAATCGCGGGACACGAAATACGACGGTTTATCGCACTTCCGGGTGCTGTATAAATTTGGTCATTCTGCCTAATTATCGCGGGCGCTGCGGACTGACTGTAGACTGTGAAGCTGCAGCGAGCAGCGGTGGCTGTGGCCTCAGCTTCAGCTGCGCTCCTTTTGGATATATTATATGGGGGGTGCCGGGTGTCAGGTGGATGCCGAATAAGCAGCGCTAGTTCACAAGTGTGCTCATACTTTGGACCCGTAACTCTAGTGTTTCTTGTCAATTTTCTTATCAATTTTGATTGTTAATTAACTTCACGTGTGCAAATTCCGCCCACACCTAATTAAGGACGCTGGTCCCAGAATAAGGATTGTCCGCACAAACGAGCAGATGCGTCTGCCAAAGGATCGTACGCATTTCTGCTGATGATTCTGATTTCTAAACCGTGTGTTAGCGATGGGAGAAATGGGTAGCGCTATGATTTTCTTGATGCATTTTACACTGAACTAGCTAGCTTTGTACAGAGACTTTCACTTTAATTATGAGCGATAAATCCTTGGGGAAGACGGACAACCCATTAAAGGCAGACTTTACTACTTCCCCCAGAAGGGATTAGACCGCCCAGCGGGCCAGGGAGGTCACTGTGACAGGTGGCTATCTCATTAACTCAGCTCTCATTTAACATAAGAAAAAGAGGATCATGGGGGACCAACAGGCACCGATTGGGGAAGTTTTCTATATAGAGGGAGCAAGTAGCTACGAGTAGGACAGTGTGCCTTTAAATTAGACGGTAAACTGGGGGTATTTTATTACGCGGAATCCGTTTTTCGCATCTCCAGCGTGCGGATCAGGAACCCAAAACCTGCAGAGTGCCAAAGAAAAAAAACACATCTGCAGTTTGTCCGCGTATACAAGGATATCCTTGTTTATGCGGAGGATCCTCATTCTCAGAGTCAGACCAGCGCGGCAGCGCCCCTACTGATAATGCAGTATGCACTTGTAATGTATTGTCATAATTGTGCAGCGGTTTGCAATATGAAACCTGTGAGAAAGTGCTTATTTTAATGTCTTTGTTTTTTTAGGAAAAATACTCCAAAAAAGATAAGAAAATTGACACAAAACAGGTAAGAAAGGTAAGGCCTGCGATTAAACACTATTCGCTGTACTTGATAATTTGATATGTAAGTAAATACTTTTATATCCCTTTTTTTCTTCAGATGTTTTGGAAATAGCATCTGGTGGAGATGTGTATCAAGATCTTCAGGAACACAAACAAAGGGTTCTCAATCTCAATGATGACACTGCAGTCGCTCTCAAGAAAAATGTCTACCGCAACTACACTCAATTCATTGAAACGGCCAAAGAGATCTCATGTATCCTTGAAGTAGTCAAAATCAATATATGCCCTTTCTTCTAATTCACAGATGTGATTGGAGGCTGACATGTATTTGTTTACTTTTGTGTAAGAGAATTTGATGAACAAAATTAAATCTATTAGAGGATGAGTACATGAAGGTGCCTTCAGATGTTCATCTTACTTTGTTTTGAATATGGATTGCTTTGCTTTATCTAAGATCTGGTAAGGCTTGTAATAATTTGTATAACTTTCTGTGCTTCAGGGGTAATATATATGTTATCCAAACTGCTTCATTTATATAATGAAATGCATGCACTCTAATTTGTCTCAGAATTTAAGTCATACTTTAGCAACAGATTTGTTTTTATTTAGACTGGCCTTTGATTAGCCATAGTGGCCTACAAGTATCTCTTAAACAGGCAACATCTTTTTGGAAATCTGATTTATAATGAATGTTTTGTTGATTTTTGTTTTAGCTTTATGGAGGCTAATTTCTTTGACTAACAATGTGTTCAGATTTGGAAGGAGAGATGTATCAACTTAGTCACATCCTGACTGAACAGAAGACTATCATGACTCAACTACTAGACATGTCTATGGGAGGAAAAGGTACACTCAACATAAATTAACAGTACTAGTCAATCCCAATACAAAGCATAACCTTTAGTCAAACAACATTATAATACAACTCCTACATTTCCATGCATTTTAAAGCCCCTCTAAAGTGTTGGGAGCCCCAAAAATGAAAGAGGACATCATTTAAGACACATTTCTGCAAGAATTTTAAAAACAAATGTGTTAGAAGACAAATATTGATGAAAGAATACCAAATTTAGGTTTTCTGCGTACAACAGAAAACCCAAATGATGTATTCTTTTATCAATATTTGTCTTCAAACACATTTTTTTTTTGTTGGGGGGGGGGGGAAGTCTTTGCAGAAGTGTGTCTTACATGACATCCTCTTTCACATTATGATACAATTTAAGTAAAATGTTGCCATAACATTTTGGGCAAATTTGGGGCTACCAACACTTTAAAGGGGCTTTAACCTTTAAAAAAAGAAGAGCACATGAACAGAATATTCGAGACTAAAGAAATTTAAAATTGTAAGCAATTAGAACTGCATGCAATTCAAGTTCAAGTTTTATTTCAATTCAAATCCATAAAAAAAGATATAAGATTATATACAATATAGAAAACACAAAACACACACAAAATGGAAACATGTCTACAAATATATCGGAACTATACAAAGTTAATCAGCAATAGAAATGAATTGGGGAAACTGCAAATAAAACCATAAGGTTCTGTCGAGGCAGTCCCTGTTAATAAAAGATACATATACAAGTTCCAACAATTGGCTATAAAAAATATAACAATAACAAAACAGTGTACAAAACATAAGAGACGTATTAACATGCAAATATTATTATAGATTTAAAAACAGATGAAGTATTTTTTTTATTTTAGATTTAAAAGAGTTTAAGAAAGCAGTATCACGGATATCTCTTGGGAGAGAATTCCTTATTTTCGGGCCAGTGTGTCTAAAAGTAAATAAAGAATTTGTTGATAGACAATTTTCAATTAAATAGTTATCAGGATTTCTAGTATTATAATTATGAACAGATTTTTTACATTTCATCATAGTGGTAAGATTAATCGGCAGTTTATCAGTTTTATGTTTAAAAACCATGAGCGATATACAATATTGATTCAATTGAAAAATATTTAAAAACTGTAGTTGTTGAAATAATGGTATTGAATGGGCATTGAAATCAGACATAAGACATATTCTTACTATTATACGCTTTTGTAATATATGCAGTCGTTGTAATCTTCTTAACAATCCGTTCCACTGCATTCTTAGTACATGCCCGCAAGTTGTTTACTCATCCCAAATGAATAAGTATTAAAGTGATAACATGCAAGTTACTAGATAATGGAATAGACTTTCAAAACAGCAGTGATAAAAAAAGTGGAATACAGGCAAGATGACTAGATGTATTCATCCTCAGTGTTCATGAAAGGATAAAGGAAGCTTTTAAGAAATTGTGCTACATGTATGTGTGTTTTAAAATCAATATGGCAGATGAAGACTGTTTGATAATTAAGGTAAAGCTGATACTGATTATGAAGACATTTTATTGTTTATTCCAGAGGATACAGGAAGAGATAAGAATGCTCCACAAGCCCCAGAAGAACATAAACGAACCATAGCTTCTCTGCTTGATAGGGTGGAAGGCTGCTCTGTAAGTATTCCACTCCCCTCCCCTTTTATTCTGCAGGTGACACAACTTTTCTTTATCTTCATCGGTGTACCAATAAAGAGAAGTGCCCAGTGAGAGACATATTTAGTTCTATAATGCTCTAATCAGAGTCTTTTTGGTAGTGTAGTACATCAAAAGTTCTGTGTGGAAACTATAAATATGGTGAAACACATTATTAAAGATGTTCATGCGTGAGGAAATAGTCATTCGCGAAGTAGGTAACTTGGCGATCACTACATAACACTGAGCCAATGGGTATTACGCTCCCATGCGTACGTCCGTACGCTGCCCTCTATACCCCCACGCATGATCAACTTTAACATGAACATGAATGTTGTTTCATTTGTTCCCTAAACTGTGGTCAAAGCAGTTTTCTTATTCTTATATACTAATTGAATTTTTCAGTAATTAGTCCAGGGCCCTGTCTTATTAAGAGTTGATATTAATCGCAACTATGTACATAAAGAGATAGGAGACTGCAAACTTGCGATTGATCAGAGGACTTGTGATTGATTTTGATTATTAACAACTCTTTATAAGACGGGCCCAGATTGTATACAACTTTTAATAGCTGCCTATCAGTTTTAATGTTCACAAGTTCCAATTCAATTGATGTTCATCATTGCTAATGAAAAATTAAATAATCTACGTACACAGATAGACACAAATTAGAAATGCCCTGTCAATTCTGATGCCTGGTTCCTGGATCCCATTTTAATTTAACTGTTACCCTACAGAGAATAGCTGAGGTACCAGGACGATACATCATCTATGATGCTGATCTGATTGAGCTAGATACCGATTCATTCCAAGAGATCCAGAGGGTCCATGCATACCTCCTCAATGATAGTCTTGTCATCACTACCTTCATTAGAAACAGGTATAGGATGGTTTTATGTTCTTACAGACCTGCATCAGTCAGTTTGATTATGTAGGTCAGTGGCATATATATGAAAATATTCTAGCCCTTAACTTGTTTATTTGGGTCCAAGTTTTAAAGGCAAAGCAGTAACCTTTTATATGAGCGACCTTTGATAACCCAATGATTTTTAATGTTCATTTTACATCAGCAATCAGATTTATTTTGTCAGCTATGCCTTACTATCTCTGTATACTCTTCCTTCATTCACAATGGATTTGTCTTTGTATGTGTAGGTTGTTGATATTTATAGATATGTTTCACTCAGTTTAATAGGAGTATATCTATGTGGGAACCAATCTTAGCATTGATAAGATAGCTGTATGTATGATGAACGTGTGTTTTCTTCTATTTTCAGACGAGGACCAGTACGCTACAAGTATCAAGCTCTGTTTGAACTGGACAGTCTTGCTGTGGTTAACGTCAGAGATGTAGGACGTAAGTATAATACAGTAAAACCTGTCTATAAAGACCACCCAAGAGACACAAGAAAAGTGGTCTTTATAGGCAGGTGGTCTTTATGTACAGGGTCCTTTAGTACATGTTTCAATGAGAGACCATTTTCAAAGGAAACAAAAAATGTGGTCTTTGTAGACAGGTGGTCTTTCTATACAGGTGGTCATTAAAGCAGGTATACTCGGTCTCAAATGTGACATGAATGTTGTTTAGCTAAACAAAATCCTTTCATGGAAATCCTCTGTTACTTTTGTTTGCTTTTATGTCTACTGCAACGCTTTCAAAGTAGGAATTTTGTTACTACTGTATAGAAGTTTAGTGAAAAAGATGGGAGTCCTTCTTACTGCCATAATATTAGTTTGAACTTTAAGTCTGCATAACATTTTGGAAGAAGCCAAACTGGAATCTGAAAAATCATTCATGAAGTAGTACGACTGATTCTTCTTTCATTAAGATATGTAGATAAAGACTCCATGATTAAAAAATACATACATACTTTTAACATTTTACATCTGTGGAAATTATTTCTCTACCTTTTTTTTCTTCTTTCTCATCCAGCTGTCAAAAATGCTTTCAAAGTTCTGAGATTCCCTGACCAGCACATGTACAGCACTGAGACTGCCAAATCAAAGGTACATGCTTATCTTTCTTCTTTTACAGTTAAATCAGGGGTTTTTCATAGAATGCCATGACTGCAAATGTCATTAATAATGGCATTTGAGTGCTTTGAAAGCAAGTATAGGCTCGTAAGAAAGTATTAAAAGGCTAAAGCTGTAAGTCCTTTCCAAGAGACGAGGTAATTAAGAATACTTCACTAGTGCTATGACTTGGTCCTACTTGGTTTTGACTTGGATATCAGTAACTTGCAAAACCATTTTATTGTGGGAGAGGGAGTTGACAAGTTATCAATTTCTACAGAAATACTCTCAAAGATTACGTTGGAATGGCTGTATTTTTGTGTGATTCCTGTAACTTCTGACCTTCAATCCAATCGCTAGTCAGTCCAGCACAATCATTATTCATTCATACCACTCATGATCACACGACAGAATAACTCATTTCAAGTCCAAGAATATAAATTTCATGAGACTTTAGGCCAAATAAAACAAAAAAATGTTTAGCGTCCTGCTTTTTTGAAAAATAGGAAGGAGGAGGCCCTTTTTTTTTTTTCCTTTCAAAATGGCTGCTCAGTACAATATCCCTGACAGTCGGGCTATTTTTCAAGATGGCCTCCTACATTTTTTTTTTTTTAAAATCAGAATTAGATTGATTTTAGCAGTGTTTTTCATGTTTTTTTTTGTTTAAAAAAAAAAAAAAAAAAAAAAAAAGGAAGCGGGCGTGGACGCCAAACATATATATTTTTAATGGCCTTACTTGTGCCTCTCTGATCAAACATGTTACATAGAGCGCTGCCATTTCTCTGCACGTTGTGTCATATGGTTAGTCTTATATCCAGACTTATTCTAACTTGAGGATGTTACAATTCCTTTGTATATTATAGCGTGCATGGCTCGATAAACTAGAAGAAGCTAAGAGGATCCAAGTAGCTGCAAACAGTCAGAGAAGAGAACTTGCTGAACAGATGAGTATTGATATACCAGAGGGAAAGAATCGTAAGTTATTATCTTCTCAATCCTTTATCGGTGGGAGTTTGGAAATATGAGAATTGATAGAAGGGAAAGAGGGTTGGGGTTGAATAAATTAGAATTCATATACCAGGGTTACTGATTTGTAGGTTATTATATCATCAGTTGAGGTTGAAATCATGAGGATCGATATACCTGAGAGAAAGAATCGTAAGTTATTACATTCTAAAGCCATTATTGGTTGGGCTTGGAAATATGAGAATCGATAAAAGGCAGAGAGGATAGGGGTTGAATAGATAAGAATTGATATCCAATAGGTATTATTAATGTAAATATGTATTATGGAAATAAAAACCTCGCTTGAGGATAAGAGAAAAAATATATACTATAGGTATCAATTTATAAGTCATTGCATTATGAGTTGGGGTTGAAAACATGAGACATTGATACACTGGAGGGTTGATTGGGAGTTGGATAAAACAGATTGATATACGAAAAGGGGGAAATGATAATTTCTAACATGATGACTAGATTGAGTTTATTGGTTGGGTTTGAGAAATGAGAACTGAATAAAAAAAAGAGAGTTGATTTTACTGACCGAGCATACTGTTTTTGTGGTTGAATATTCTGTGATGTAGCTGTGAATTGTAATACATCATGTGCAGAGTGGTTCAAGGGCCATTTTCTAATGAGGAACTTTTGTAAACAATGACAATACAGTGAATGAAAACAGAAAACAAAATTTGGTTGTAAATACCTTACAACTGTTGAATTATAATACAGATGTATGAACTGTTATGCCTCAGTCACACCTTTGCGTATGATGCTGCGTATTGCTGCGCTGTACGGGGTATATCAATACGCAGCAGTTCCCAGCAATACGCGGCAAATTTGAAGGTAGCAGTCACACTATTGCGTTTCTATAGCTCGTAGGTAGCTCGTATGCCGCTCGTACTAAGACTGCCTACGGTTGCCTATGACTACGCTTTAGCTCGCTGTTGCCCATAGCAGTACGATTCAATACGCAGTTTGCTCGCCACGTTGCGTATGCAACTGGTTCTTTGCTCGTTTGCTGCTCGCTAGCCGCTCGCACCAGTGGTGCATCTCGTTGCGTCTCACTGCGTGTTCGCTCGCTTTAGCTCGTCTGTTGTTCGTACTACCGCGTGCCAGCTCGCTCTACAGCGTACCAGCTCGCTTGGGCTGCGATGGCGTATAAATAAAAGTCATTTTGCGGGCTTTTGACGAGTCTACATCTTCAAGAAAAATCTATCTAATGAAAAAAAATGGCCCGGGAGCAGAGCTCTGCCTTGCAAAAGCTTAAGCTTTTGGTTCAGCTGGAAGAAGTAGAGGTGAATGATGTTTAACGTTAACGTTATGTAGCGCAGCGACGGTGGTTGGTGCTAGGCAACTAATCGCAGTGAGAGAGAGCTAAAGCGAACGGCGTACGAGCTAGACTCGCAGCATAGCGAGCGGCAATTGCAACAGTTCTTGCTGCTGCGAGTGGAAGGCGAGCAACAGCGCAACAATACGCGCAATCATGCGAACGACAACGAGCTCTGGCGAGGTAAATCGTGCAGGGAACGCAGCTATAGGCAGTGACACGCGCTCCAAAAAAAGAGGTGCGTATGGTTGCGTATACTTGCGCTAAGCCACTCGCTTTTGCTCGCATTCACTGGTTGCCACTCGTATCCGCTCGTAGGTGATTTGACCTTGCATTTGCTTGCGATAGTTTAGAAAATTTTAAAACAAGCGAGCGGCAAACGCAGGCCTTTGCGCTAGTTTGCGTATTGAGTACGCAGTGAGCACGTTTCATTGCGCTTCATTGGGTATGACTGCCTATGTCTGCGTTCGGGCAATACGCAGCAATACGCAAGCCCAATACGCAAAGGTGTGACTGAGGCATTAGGTGCAGAGGTGTTTTATTTCATGTAATTGTCATGCAAAATTCATGCATGTATAAATTACTATGTTCTGATGCCAAGTGATTTGTTTCAGGGTAGATTGTATTTAACACTCAATCTCTTTCTATCTACACTATTGCCTTTGACCCTGCCTTCTGAATATTCTTGTTAATTTCTTATTCCTGTTGCACTTCTTTTTTTTAATTATTGTTTCCATGACATTTACAAGTCACAGAAAACACTCTGTTTGTATTTTTGTGAAGGAAAAGATGTTCACTTTGAGCACATGTAATCAACTTGTTTCTTATGTGGTGTAATTGTTGAAATAACAAATCTTTCTTCCTAAGCCATGGGTATCCCATGCTTTTATGTTCAAGTTTCAAGTTTTATTTGTTCTACATTTTACAATAAATATAGACGTACATATAATATAAAAAATTATACAATACATGTAGTATACATTTAGTATACATACTTTTCAGGACTACAAAACCCTCAAGAAAGATTACTGACAGTCCTTTTCAGGACTCCTCAATTCTCCCTCTCTCTCACATGGTGCACCCGCAAGCCTACTGTATATGTAGTATACATCATGTATATGAGCACGTCTCAATGATTCTCAATTCATATAATAGATTCAGTAGAATGTGAGAAAAATGAATGTGGACTATTGAGAAGAAAAATATTGATGTGATCATAAAACAGCTACATGTACATACTGCTTTGTATGTCCTTGGAACAGCAGAAGAGCTGGAAGAAAAGCATTTATGTACAGTCATGTTTGTGCTTGGTTTTCTCTTTTCTACATGTATGTTCTTCTGCACTCTTTCCTGTTTTCTTGTACAGAAGAAGAGGGTAAACTATTCTTGCACGTCTTTCATTCATTCATCTTGCACGGCATGATGCATCATATTATTTACTTTTTGTTCTCATCAATTTGTTGAATTACATGCATTGTGTAGAGACATTTCCAGAGCTATTCATCCAAAGTACTCTCATTTGAAAATACCACAACTTACATTAAAGCTAGTAGAGAGCTATCAAAATTTATGATTTTAAGGAATTCAAGTACATATATTTCACCTTTTCAAACAGAAATCATATTAAAACATATGTTTATCTATATGTTAACGTTAACGTTAAAGTTCAATTTAAGGTATAATTTTACATTATTTAAAATTATTTTTTCACCCTCTACATTTGATACATGCATAAATTGTGTATTTGTTACATTTACATAATTATACCTTTTATTACATGTACATAATGAGCAATCATCACATCTATACTACATTTTGATTATAAATATGAAGATCAAAGCTACAGAACTTTGTATACATTCACATTCGTTTTACAGAGAGAGAACCACTACACTCTCTCATATGTTTGTCCTCTGTTATTTTTGTAAGGATCCCCAAGCCCTTGCTAATGTCCTTGAATGTCTGATATTAATGGCATGAGTTGGTTTGATTAATTGATTTCTTCCATTAAAAACAGTTTATAGTTTGTCTCGTGAATTTAGAACAAGTATTGAACTGTACCAAATATATAATAGACAGAATGTACATGTACATGTACAGTATGGTGAAAACCACTACCTTAATCAGAATATGCATGGGATAGAGTATTATTTTTTGTTAGAAAAAAGAAGTATTTTTGGACATGGAGTTTTGTGGATATGAAGTTCCCTCTATTTGTGTTGGATGATTTCAGTGCATGTATGAATTATTTAATAGTTTATTTAATAGCAGATTAAACAAAAAAATCTAGGGTAGAACCTACCTGTGTACCCAAGTTTGAAATGTTATCAGCAAATATATACCATTTACCACCAGTTAATATATTTATACAGTGCATATTTCATCAAAGATATACCATTTACCACCAGTTACTACATTTATACAGTGCATTGTTCATTCATTGGATTATTTGTGTCACATGATGAGAGTACATGATTCATTGATCACATGTTATACTGAGCGCAGACAAACTGATCGAAGATAGGATTTGGAGATTTCCAAAAGTTTCATGTCATCACATACAATGAAGGCCTATATCTTCATATTCTTTTTTGTAAACCATATAATACATTACATGTACATCTTGTGAATTTTGCTCATTCTAAATTATGTGAAAGTGTTATTAACATCTATCACTGAAGTTAGAATCTGTAGATTGAACATAAAAATGTATTTTATATACTTAATCAAGACTGATAATATTTGCAATTAATTCATTCAACAGTGATTCCAAAGTCTCACATGTTAACATTATATCTATTAAGTGCTTACAGTCTTCGTCTAAAAAGTGTAATTTTCTTTAATAATTTGAATTCAAAGCATTTTTGTGATTTCAAGATAGCAAAATCTATTTTTTACACATTTTGGAATTACATGTATACACGTGGTAAAGTTTAGCCAAGTGTGAAGAAAAAAAAGAAAAAAACTTCAACAAGAAAGAGGAAAAACGTTCAGGAAACTGCACATGTATGATCAACAGTCTTGACTTACAATAATTTTACGACCCTTTTCCTTCCCCCCATTCTTTCTGAACCAGCCTTTGTAGAGGATGATTGCCTGTTTTTTCAATCTGTTTCCATGGAGACGAGTATGCTTCAAGTTGATTGGATATTGGAGCTCCCTGAGGATCTAGATATGAGTATTGCACAGAGGAACTTTGAGGAATCAGTCGATCTTATTCTTAAAGGTATGATTATAGTCTTCCATTTCATTTGATTTATAAAAACCCTAACGATTTTAATAGATGCAATTATTATCCAGAGGAGTTTTGCAAAGTCAGCTGATCTCATTCCTAGAGGTTATAATAATACTACAGCATTTGTTATGCACCATCGACCTAGTAAACAAAAGTTATATGCTAAATCATCAACTTTTTCTGATCGATTCCACACCGTTTCTTTGACAATACAATTGCATGACTAGAACTCAACTATTCTTTAAATAGCCATAAGTCTTGAAATGCATTATATTGCTGTTATTGTTTGTGCAGTGTTAAGATTCAAGATGAGAGGTTGTAATTATTTGTCACTACCAGGAGACTTTATCTAAAACAATACAATACAGAGCCACTGTAGAACTGGAACAAAATAATATGCTTTTTTTTTTATTCCCATTTTTATGATATTGCAATTCTTTAATTACTGTCATATTTTCATTTTCAGCCAATGAATACTTGGAACAAGTACCTGTGGGACCATCACTGAAGGAGATGAGGTATATGATTACATAACATTTCATAATTCATTATCAACAGTCGTGTCATAAGTTCGCTAACACAAATCAACTGGCCAAATCAATATTTTCAAAAAGGGGCTGCAGCAAACTCTTTATTACATATGAAAAATGTTTACTCATAGTTACCTGTGGCTGCCCTTGTGCTCGTTCAGTCTCCATTCATCTGTATGTCCTGTATAACCATTGGCAAAAGGAAATCTGTTCTGGAAACTTGTTCCAAATGAAATATTAAGACTATTAAAACGGGCAAGAGTATCCTTTGGGAGTGGTGGACAATTAATTGGGTAAACCCTTGGCCCAACACTGTTAAGAAAAGGCATATGTGGTGCATGATACCCTTAAATAATGCATAAGTTTAATCTTCATTTGTCTCTCTGAAATGTTGTTAAGTATTGTAGTGCTTGAATGCTTGATGACTATCCATGTAAGAGCTGTTCAACTTTAATTTCCAAAGCTCATAGAGACGCACAGTCAAAAAGCATAATCTACTCTGGTTTTTAAAGCCCCACTGTCCTACTTGTAGCTACTTGCTCCCTCTATATAGAAAACCTCCCCAATCGGTGCCTGTTGGTGCCCCCATGATCCTCTTTTTCTTATGTTAGTTGAGAGCTGAGTTAATGAGATAGCCACCTGTCAGTGACCTCCTGTGTGGTCTAATCCCTTCTGGCCCAGTAGTATTGACGGTCTTTAACTACTAAATGACACTTCATCCTACTTTCACTTATCCGCAGGGCTAGAGTTGACCATCGAGTGAAGCAGCTGACCGATACACTGACCAGAGAGCTTCAAGTGTCTCCTGATCGGTCACTTCGAGGTGGACCACAGGTCACCAGAAGGGCTGTAGTACAACTCATCAGGCTTGGTAAAGCTACACAGGTAAAATAAATATAGATCCAGGGGGTGTTTCACAAAGACTAAGATTAACTTTAAGTTGGACTTAACTATGGCAGGCCACTCATGCCACTAGTTGCTCTCACCATTATGATCTTTAGATAATATTTTTTCCTTTAATAATGAATTACCAAAAAATGTAAATTTTGTACATTTGTGAATAAATTGTGACCATGATTTGTACGTCCCCTGAGAGACCAATGCCAGTAAATGGTAAGAGCAAACAGTGGCATGAACAGCCTGCCATAGTTAAGTCCAACTTAAAGTTAATCTTAGTCTTTGTGAAACACTCTTCAGGACTGGTTACCATCATATCAGATCGTTCAGTGTGTTCTTAGATTAATCAGTGGATTTCGCTAACAGCTTTCTCTCGTCAATAACAAAATCACTTTTGTGCAAAACTTTCACTATTTTTGGAGTCTTTTCAGTCACATTTTCTTGACAGTCATTGATCATTCCCATGATCTACAAATTGATGAAGTGTCCATGGAGTCAAACATGGTCTTGGCTCTCTAATCCACAGTTTGTAACCAATGAAACATGATACTGTGATTGTTGCCAATTCACACAATATTTATCTTGCCCAAGTACAATTGAATTTCAGCTCATCTGGCAGCCATTTTGGATTTGACCGAAAATGGCGGCCACAGGGGGCACCCTTTTTGGTGCCCGTCAAAAATTAAAAAATTATGGTATATGTGT
Source organism: Strongylocentrotus droebachiensis (assembly GCA_035222895.1). NCBI lineage: Eukaryota > Metazoa > Echinodermata > Echinoidea > Camarodonta > Strongylocentrotidae > Strongylocentrotus > Strongylocentrotus droebachiensis. Next base: position 18,870 of record JAVYIG010006480.1, read on the forward strand.
AATCGACATCTAGACCAAATTTGATGCTTTTAGAACAATCTGAACCAACATATTACTTGCATCCCTGACTAAAAAAGAGAAAGCTATACAATACATGACAACACTCAAATATGCACCTGCAGGACTTCATAAGCTTCCAAGTTGGTCCTCCAATGCAAGACATACATAGTTTTAGCAGACTTTAGCCAATACATATTAGGCATTGGCTAAACTTCCATATGGCCATATATATCTTTTCACATATTAAATGAGACATGCATCGTCTTTCAAGACTCCATGTAAAGTTCACAAGATGTAATCCCAGTTTCTCGTTTTGTTCTGTCAGGCATGTGATCTGTTCTTGAAGAATCGGAGTGCAGCCATCAAGCAGTCTCTGAGACAGCTGAGGATAGAAGGCGCCACAAGTCTCTACGCTACCAAACTCTGTCATGTCTTCTTTAATCATATTATAGAAACTGGAAGAGAGTTTAGGTTCACATTCTCACAGAATCAGGGCTGCTATTCAGGTAAGATTCAACTCATATTTGTTTGAAAGAATCAAGCTGAAATTTCCGTCTTTTATGGCAATGAAATTATTGTTTTCCTTCCTTCTTCTTTTTTTCCTTCTTCTTCTTTTTTTTTTTTGGGGGGGGGGAGGGGGGAGTAGAGAAAGTATCATGCTATCAGTATCACTTAATTTATGTTGCTGCATTGCCCAAAGATTTGAAGAGGTATCTATAAACCAGGAAAGTATTAAGCATGATTATTTTAGTTCTTGTGTAGAACATCAACAAAATAAACAAACAAAGTAAACTTACAAATGTACTCTTTGTTATTCAGAATCAGATTCTTGAATTATTCAGAGAGGAGGAGGGAGTAACCATTGTTGGCATCTGTCTGTCTCAAGAGACAACAGGAGAGCAACTTAGTTCAGGATTAACATCAAATTCTACCTTCATCTTTCAGCATTTGTATTATGGGTGAAAGGAGAAGTTTGTAGCTTTGTGGATCTCTTTTCTTAAATCGTACATTTGCTATATCTTTCAGCATTTGTATTATGGGTGAAAGGAGAAGTTTGTAGCTTTGTGGATCTCTTTTCTTAAATCGTACATTTGCTATATCTTTCAGCATTTGTATTATGGGTGAAAGGAGAAGTTTGTAGCTTTGTGGATCTCTTTTCTTAAATCGTACATTTGCTATATCTTTCAGCATTTGTGGTGTGGGCGAAGGCAGAGCTTCGTACCTTTGTGAATCTCTTCTCCCGTCAAGCCCTTGCTAAGCAGACTGCCCTGGTCACGGTCGCTGAATGTGTCTGCATCGCTAGGACGTCATGCGCTCTCCTCTCAACCATAGGACTGGACCTCCTGTTTGCTCTCAATGGATTAACACTGAAAGGCATCAGGGAGGTACTGCTCTATAACAAGGAGCAGTTTATTGAGGCCTCCAGACATAGAAATGTGGTATGTGGCATTGTTTGCATTACTACTGTAAAGGTTTTAGGATTATGATAATAATGGTAATCATACTAGTATTCATGTCCTTGTGTGACTCTACATCACAATAGTATTATTTTGCACCTCTCCCTCCCCCCCCCCCCCCCACCCAAAAAATAAATAAATAAATAAATTGAACTGGAAAAAGATAGATATATATATTTATATATTGGCAAGCAAGCATTATACCCTTGAAATTTGTGTTAACCCCCCCCCCCCCCCCAAAAAAAAAGTAATAAGAACTTGGTCATTCCTTTCATAAAGAAGGAGGGCCCAGAGTGAAATGAAAATAGTTCTAGTGTTTCCTTACTACTACTAATGTGCTAGCCAATTAATGCTCCTGACCAATCCATGAGCAAGAAAGTTTTGATGAAGGATTAAATACTGTGTACACCATGGTATGATATCATTAACCTTGCTTGAGCCATTTCTGATGCTAGAAGAATAGAAATAACTCCTTCCTACTTTACTTTATTACTTTCTAGACTGCATGTGAAACTGAAATCGTTTTAAAATGTTTGCAAAGTATAAAGGTGTTCGACATGGCCATTATCATGAAGTGTAATTGCGTTTATCTTCCAGGAGGAGCGTTGGTATCCCTTGAATCTCAAGAACCCTAATGCAGCTAACAACCTAGTCAGGGACATGCAGCAGCTTGGCTTCGACAGGTTCAACCAACTAGTCTATGGTAAGAACTGCTTTCTACTTCCCATATCCAGTCAAATCCACCAAGGGTACTTTGCAGAAAAATGGCCCTAAATAATGATATTTAATAAGTCGTCGTCATTGTCCTATAGGTCATGGCTGACCCGTTGTGACTCATGTGATGAGACCTTTCCATCCGTCTCCTGCAATCCAGTAGAGTGTATTGCGAGGATGGCCAATGCTTTCTCTAAGACAGTCACTCCATCTTAGCTTGGGTCTTCCTTTCCTACGTGTTCCTGCAAAGGTACCTTGAATTATAATTTTTTCAAGGTTGTCTCCTGATCTTCTGCTAACGTGACCAAAATATTATAGCTTGTACCAAATAATCCTGGTAGCAAGTGGCGATTGATCTCCGATGATGGACTTTACGTGTTCATTGGTGATGTAATCTCTCCATGATGGCCAAAGTCGTAGAGGTACATGGATGTAACTACCAATATAGAAAAGTCACTATTTAACATCACTGAACTGCATATCAAGAAGGAAGAAAGCCCGTCAATAATACACATATATGTTTGTTGTATTCAAAGTGTTTTACTGCTTTCTCTATTTAATGCATTATGTATACTTTCTTATCTGTTTCACTTGATGTTTACAGATAGCTGCTTTGTGAGTCTGGCTAACAGTACCGTTGCATTCACCAAGGTTGTCCTGGCTTTCGTCAAGGACGCTTTGAAACTCTACGTACCAGAGGTTTGTTCCATTTGATATTGATAGTATCCTTATTTGGAAAAAACTGATTAAAGGGTTATACTGCTTGTTTTGTTTGTGTGGTTATGAAGGATACAGCACATAATGTTGAATTTCATATTTGAAGCTGTTAGTAGTTTCAGCCTAGTTTTCCAAAATATTTTTAAGAATTTCCTCTCAGATTTATAGAAGTGTTTTGTCCTACTATGTGACACACAACACAGCTACACATCTACAACACATAACTATAAATCTCTTTTCCAGTGTGGATGACTTGGTGGGTAGTCTACACGATTCATGCCTACTGTTGGCTCCACTTGTCAGAATGCATGATGCAAACATTGTTGCTACATCTGGCAAGCATCTGACTAGCCATAGTATTGTCACTAATAAATATATTCATATAAGCCTCTCTAGAATCTGAATAGATTTTGACTTTTCTACTCGAGTTTTGTATAAATATATGGTCCTCTTTAGAGATTTGGTTGTGTTTGAATACAAATCTATTCATGGAATTTTTGATTATTTTTGTGGTCATTTTCATCAATTTCAGCTATACCCCAACATAGTAGAGGTGCTTGTGGAAGTCTTTGATAACCACATCCAGCTGGTAGAGGGCGCTGTCACTTCAGATAGGTTCGAGGAAGAGAGGCAGTTCATCCTCAAGAACGTAGATTATCTCTTCAAGACCCTACTACCTCTCATTGAAAAGAAACTAACGGTAAGACCAAGCTCTAGCTCTGGACCCTGTTTCATGAAACTTTGAGTTAATGACAAGTTACGATACCTGTTATAAGCTACTGAAATCGTGGCATTTGATTGGCCGACAGCAAATTTGTCATAGAAATCTAACATTTCTTATTGATAACAAGTTTTATGAAATAGGGCCCAGCAGTCAGTCTCCTACTATAGCTGAATGCAGGGCCATGTTTCATAAAAACTTGGTTAACAATAACCAGTGCCACACATCTATGACAAACCTGCTCACAGCCAATCAAATATAAGGATTTCAGTAGCTTATAACAATGATCTTATCTTGTTACTGATAACAGGTTTATGCAACGGGGCCCTGAACCTCAACCAAGGACCCAACATTATATCCAACCCTAACAGTAACCCTAAACTGACTTACATGTACATCAACCACTACTGTCATCCTATGACTGTGATGAAATAAAGCTTGGTGTAAAAGATGATGGGGCAATCGTTAGTCCACCACAGTATGGCATGTTCTTTTGACATACGGTATACATATAAACGAATACTCTAACACTATTTTGCAGAATGGGTCAAAATGTTATGATTGTTTCTTTGTTATTTTGACTTTATCCAATAAAGTAGCCTGTGGAGGGCTAAATATATATATATTTTTTTTTTTTTTTTAATTGGATATGAAAACATTTTAGTGCTGAATTGCAAAATGAGTCTGTATATTATTGTATAATAATTGTCTAATAGACTCTCTAATGTGAGCCACCAGCTGTTCCATTCACAGCTCTTTGTCATTCTAGGTAAATATTTATTTCTCTGCATTTTCTTTTGTAGGAGGTAGCAGGACGAAAGGTGAAGGAGCTTCAAGATATCCAGAAACGAAGACAAGTCATCTCATCGCGAGTCAGAACACTTGGCGTTTTAATCTAACTCGGCCCTCAACCGCCGGATGCGAACAGTGAAATAGTCATATGTCTGTATTTGTTTGTTGGGAGGTGGGGGGGGGGGGGGGGGGGGTTAAAGTCATCTCATCACGACTCAGACCACTTGGCATTTTAATCTAACTCAGCTGTGGATTATAAACAGTGTTTTTAGCTTTATGGATCTGCATTTTGGGATTCTGTTGGGGGATGGGGGGGGGGGGGGGGGAGAGTAGATGGAGGAAGTGGAGGGGGTAGGATAAACTTCATGACATTGACATGTAAGGTGCTATGTGGGTAGAAGCTACCTTAACAAACCCCAATTATCCATTTGTATGCATATATTATGTGTGCATATGTATGAATTCATGTGCCCAAAATGCATCAATGCTCATAAGTTGGCCAGTCAAAATTAACATCATGCCAGCTTGGGTAAACTAAAATTTCATGTTTTGGGGTAAGTTGTGCATTTCAATTCTTTCATTTGTAATGTATCTCTGATACTTGTACAAACATTTTTGTGTGTGTCGAGGAGAAGAACTCTTCAATTGGGGGAAAAAATACAGTTACGTCTCACAATTTGACATCTAATGTAAACCACCAAAGACTGGGCATTATTTTCCTAAACATTTCTAAAATATTTATAGATAAAGCTATTGATAATAAAACATTGTAAAAAGGTATATCTACATTAAAATGATACCAAACTTGTTGTAATGTCCCAAACTATTGAATACAGTTGTCTTCTTCTCTTTGAGTTACTACGCCACAATGTTCACTCATAATTAGATTGTCCCAATCCAGTGTTGGATGCGTTTTATTGCACAGGGGGTCAATGCTTCCAGATCTTTTAGGGTCAAGGGTCTGGTAGGTGTGGGCAGGCTCGGAGATGTTGCATAGTCTGCTCCTCTCCACAACCCGGGGATTATATGGGGTTATCATTTTCACTATACCCCCACTTTACTAGGTTGGTTTTGCAGCGACCAAGTTGTAAAATTATGTGAGGTATACATATTGATACCATGTAAACAGATTATATGAATGGAATGGAATTGTCTACCCGTACACACATAAAATTACGGTAAGTAGATTTCACGTGTAAAATATTGAGAAAAAAGTTTGGGAAAAAAAGAATTTCCTTTATCATCTCAGTCTTTAAAAATCAAGTGTATATACAAGTGCACTGAATATTCAGAAGGATGAAACAAGAAATTAAATATCTAGTGTATAAAGCTTGGTTCCCTCTTGATGCAAATCAACATTTACTTTAGAGTCTTGTGAACAGTTTATAAGTAACCTTTGAAAAATGGTAGAAATGTGATTGTCTATGTGTTGTAGTTGAGCAATGTATCAATTATGTTTTGTATGTAGACCTTATGTCCATCTAATTGAGAAATCATAATTATTGCATATCAAAATGGTTAAAGGACCATATGTGCATAGTACATCTACTCTTTCAATTCTTACCTCTTCTCATGAAATGGTTGTGAAAATATGATTTATTCTTGATAGATAAGGTTTATCTGCTCAGAACTTCATTAATCAATCAAGATTAATCACTAAAGTTTTGAGAAGATATAAACTTTATCTATCAAGAATAAATCATCATAAAGTCATAACCATTTCATGAAAAAAGGTAAGAATAATTATTCCAACTTGATGGGTAACAGTGTATCTTTTCCGTTTTGATAATGAAGTTATATGTTATCGTGTGAATATTAGTTGGAATTGTTTCCATGCTGATATATGCATGCTGTTTGTATTGTCAGAATGCATGTCTACTTAGAATAATTATTGAAGAGAAATATGTGCAATATCTTATGTTTATGCTTGAATAAGGTCATATTAAAGATACATCTAAAAGAAACACTTTTGACTGCATTTGTTATTGATACGGTATGTAGCACGCAAGCATGTAACTTTCTCATTATTTCTATTGAATAAAAGGGCATCAGTTATATGCCTCACTTATTATATAACTTTGATTTGATTTGAGAGAGTGGGAGAGAGAGAGAGGGATGGAGGAAGGAAGATACTGATTACAAATCACACTATCATTTCTATATCTTGTGCCTTTTTACTATTAAATTTTAATCCTCACAGTTTGGTAGAGTTCAGACATTAAATATTACTCAATGCTTTTTTATTCTTTGTTAAAAAAAAATACAATGCTCTTGTGTTGTACAGCTCTGAAAGGGTAGTTAATGCTAAGTTCACACCGACGCCGAATTGATGGCGCATTAAATCGGCGAGCAAACCGGCGGCAAAGCGTAACAAAGCTTAATTAAACCGTAAAGACCGTAATAGAGCGTGAGAAAGCTTTGAGCAATTCGGGACATTCGGCAAGAGCGCCAATTTTTTTAAAACTGTTTAAAAATTTGAGGCGATCTGTCACGAATTGCGTAAAGCGGGGAGAGCGTATTAAAGCTTTAATATCAAAGCGTCACAAAGCTTATCAAAGTTTTGCTCAAAGCGTAGGAAAGCTTAACAGAGTTTAAATTTTTGGCGCTCTTGCCGAATGTCCCGAATTGCTCAAAGCTTTCTCACGCTCTATTACGGTCTTTACGCTTTAATTAAGCTTTGTTACGCTTTGCCGCCGCTTTGCTCGCCGATTTAATGCGCCATCAATTCGGCGTCGGTGTGAACTTAGCATAACATATCTCAGGAGATCGTGAGATTTTTTGAAAAAAATGACGCCGAATTGATCGCCGATTTAAAGCGCGACATTCGGCGTCGGTGTGAACTAGGCATTATAAATGTAAGTAGCTCTTTACATCATGATCATTATCAAGTGCTAGGTCTGGTACAGACATCACATGGCCCTCTCTTTCTGTCTGTTATCTGCTATTCTTAAAAAGCTCTTTACAATAATTAAAAAAATTGTATGCTACAAGAATAGGCCTTGATGTTTCGCTGGAAACTGGTGTTTGATAAAATCTTTTTTTTTTAAAGTTCTGAGCTGTCATTTATTTTGTGCAAGTTGCAGTAGTTTCTGGAAGAAAAAAAAGTTATTTGAACTAAATGTATGCTGGCATTGCTTTAAAGATAAACTCCAGTTCTGGTAAAAAAATAAAAAAAAATTAATTCTCACATAATCAAACGAAACTTACACTGAATGTTCAAGATTACAAATAAATGACATGTGCCAAACAATTTTGGAAGAAAATGTATACTGGGTGAGTAATGAGCATAGAAAGACAAGGAAATCAAGGTAGTACTAGCCCCGACACCATGTGTGTTGTCCCATATATAGCTTTCTATGTACAGTGCTTGTTACTTTACCAAGACTCGGCCAAATTTATTATGATTTTGATGACTCCAGAACCTTGCAGTGCACACCAATACGTACACGCTACATAATCAACTGTTTCTGATCTATTCCACACCTTTTCTTTCACAATGCAATCGCATTAATTACCAGTACTCAAGTTTATCTTTAATCATGAATGTTTTTGTGTATGAACTCTACCAAATTGTGAGCAGTAAAATTTAATAGTAAAAAGGCACAAGATATGGAATTGATAGTGTGATTTGTCAGCATTTTCTTCCTCTCTTTCTCTCTCTCTCACTTTCTCGTTCTCACTTACTCCCTAGCTCGCTCGGTCTCTCTGTCTATCCCTCTCTCTCTCCCTCTCTCTTCGTCACTCACTCCCTCATCCAATCTCTGTCTATGTCTATGTCTATGTCTGTCTCTCTCTCATAGATGTATTAAGCGCTATATAAAAGCGGAGTTATTATTATTATTATTATGTCTCTCTCTCTTTCTCACTAAATCTCTCTATATAGTACCTACTCTCTTGATCTCCCTCTTCTTCGCTCTCTCACTCTCTCGATCGCTAACTAACTCACTATTTTTCTTACACACACAGTCATTGGTGTCGATCCAAGGGGGTGGGGGATATACCCCCCCCCCAATATTTCAGGTGTGGGGGGGGGGGGGGTGGCCTGTACAATCACCCCCCCCCCCCCCCCCCCCAATAATTCACCATAACAAAAAAGATGAAGAGAACAATTAATGATGAGAGCCCGATGAGAGTAATTAATGGTTATTACTCGCAAGATGACCATCAATACACATTTTGCTATCTCATTTTCTTAATACATACATAAATAAATAGAAAACGAAGTAAATGAGACAACCGTATATGAAACAAGAATAAATTGAATTCTCGCTCATGCGGCTTCATCAGGAATTGATGGATTTATTCAAGTTATTCAATCAGCATCATAGAAATGCAGTGCGCCAAATGCAAAGCCGCAGCGTTAAAAAGCAACGAGCTAAATGTTTAGCGCAAAAGTGCAAAAAAGAAGTAGAGAGATAATGAGAGACAGAGAGGATAATAACACAGGTAGCAAGCCCATGTGGGACCCACGTGGGTCCCATATTCTCTGAAAAATGGGCCCCATATGGAAAACCATCTGGGGCTCTAAGGCATCTAAACCAAAGAATCATGGGACCCATATATTAAAGACAGATGGGACCCGGATAGGACCAATACCAAATCGGGCCCAAATGGGTATGCCCAGCTACATCCCATCTGGTACCCATATTGGTTAACCATTATATCCCAGTTAACCCAGATTCTCCCCACGTGTTACCCATATAGGCATATTCATATTCTATCCATAAACGCCCAGCTCATTCCCATATTGGACCCATAAGGGCTGGCCCGGGGGTTACTAAATATTGGCCCCATATGGGATACATTATGAAGAGTTTCATTCCAAAAGGAGCTAAATCCACTTTGGGTACTTCTGAGTAAATCGCTTTTTTATTTCTCCACTTTCCCTTCAGCCATGTACCTTCATGCTGTTATACATGTTAAAGGTGTCAACCTGGACCAATAATATATGATTTTAAAAAATCTAGAAGTTATTTCTGATTTTTTTATTAATTTTTAGATTTTTATTTTTCGTGGATTTAGCTCCTTTTGGAATGAAACATGATATTGTACCTAAAATTTGTGAAATTTTAGAATATTTTCTCAATAAAGTCACTGAAATTTATTTAAATTTAGTAGCAAACCTTTCCTTTTAAATAATAACAGTGAAATCACAACTAAAAATACCTTTTGACAAGAAAGTAAACAACTTATCACAGTTTCATTCCAAAAGGAGCTAAATCCGTTTCATTCTAAAAGGAGCTAAATCCATGTTTCATTCCAAAAGGAGATAAATCCACAAATTTTAATAATTTAGTAAAAATCAGAAATAACTGGTAGATTTTCAGGGCGACACCTTTACCATAAATAACAACTTGAAGGTACATGGCTGAAGGGAAAGTGGAGAAACAAAACAGGTGATTTACTCACAAGTACCCAAAGTGGATTTAGCTCCTATTGGAATGAAACCAATTTGGATTTAGCTCCTTTTGGAATGAAACATGATATTGTAACTAAAAATGTTCATACTTCCTGGTGAAATTTTAGAATGTGATATAGTGCATTTTGTCCCCATGTAGGAAACCATTATTTTAAGACAAAAAACTCAGTTTTGATAAAATATGGATTTAGCTCCTTTTGGAATCAAGCTCTTCATATATCGGTTCCATTTAGCCAGATGGCACAAGTGCAGAGGCGGCGCTCCCGGGGGGGGGGGGGGCAGGGGGGCACAGTGCCCTCCCACTTTTTCAAGTACCCTAAAAGTGCCCCTTTTTGCATAGGAAAAGTGCCCCTTTTACTTTGACAAGTGCCCCTTTTTACAGAGGCAAAAGTGCCCCTTTTATTTTAAAAAGTGCCCCTTCCCCTTTCCACCTCTGATAAGTGCCCCTTTTATTTTGACACGTATCCCTTTTCCTTTGAAAAGTTCCCATTTTCCTTTGCAATAAGTGTACATTTTCCATTCTCATAAATGCCTTTTTTAATCTCTAGTAAGTTCCCCTTTTTAGACACAAGAAGCGCCCCCTTTTCACTTGTGATAAGCGCCCCCTTCACCTCTGATAATTGCCCTATTCAAATCTGAGAGGTTCCCTTTTTTTGCCTTGACAAGTGCCCCTTTTCCTTTGTAAAAAGTGCCCCTTCCCCTTTTTAACTTGGATAAGCGCACCTTATATTTTCACATGTGCCCCATTTCCCTTTTAATAAGTGCCCCCATTTAAAGAAGAGCCCTTTTCCCTTCTCATAAATGCCCCTTTTCCTTTTCATCTATGAAAATAGTTCCTTTTCATTTCTGAGAGATACTCGTTTTACTTTGACAAGTACCACTTCCCCTCCTGATAAGTGCTCTTTTCATCTCTTATAAATGCCCCTTTTATTTTTACACGTCCCCCTTTTCCTTCAAAATAAATGCTCTTTTTTTTCCTTATAAATGTCCCTTCTCCTTCTCATAATTACCCCTTTTCGTCTTTGATAAGTGCCCCGTTTATTTTAATATGTGCCTCTTTTTCCTTTTAATAAGAGCCACTTCCCCTTCTCATTACCCTTTTAACAATGATATGTGCCCAATTTCTTTTCTAATAAAGACCCTATCCCTTTTTCATAAATGCCCCTTTTCACTTCTTATAAATGCCCCCTATCAAAATCTAATGGGCGCCTCTTTTCCATCGACAAATGCCCATTTCCTTTTCATCCCTGGTGCATGCCTCTTTTTTTAAGTGTAAGAAGTGCCCCATTTTCACCTCTGATAATTAGCCTTTGTACTCTGACACGTGCTCCTTTTCTTTTCTAATAACTGTATTAACCCTTTCGATAAGTGTCCCCTTTTCCTCTCATCATCAAACGTGTCCCTATTTTCAAGCGACTAAAAGCAATTTCCCCCAAGGCTCGCTCGCTACGCTCGCTCGTAGTTATAGATGTTACATAATTATGTAACTTATCAAAGATCTTTTCAGTCTTCCGTTATGAGAATGTGCTTATATAACCCCATCAGGATTGGGTCATTCCTCTTTATAAGATGTATTTTTTTGCACTGCGACCTCATAAATCTTTTAAAAAAATTCTCGCTCGCTTTGCTCGCTCGCAAATGAATTTTTAAACCATCACACTCAACTGCACAGATGATACGCAAAATCTTATATGTTGTATAAATAAAAACAAATATTGAAATCATCCCCGATAATGTAATCACAATATAGGTGTATATACCAATGTCTAAACAATTGTATATTTTCCCTTTGAGATTTCCCTTTGAAGGTGCCCTTTTTTCCAGAAAGTGCCCTTTTTTGTTGGTGCCCCCCCCCCCCCCCCCACTTTAGAAGTCGCTCTGCCGCCTCTGCACAAGTGACCCAGATCATACCCATATGGGCCCCATATGGGCTTGCTATACCTGGGAAAAAGGGAAAAGGGGAAGAAACGGGCAGAAGAAAAAAGGAACGGGGAAGAGAAAAGGAAGAAAGACAAGATAAAGACGGTTTTGACCAAATGGCAGCATGTAGGAGATGAAACTTTCAGTTTGTTCCCTGATTCTACTCAGCATCTATTTTGTTTTATTGATTTCATCCATTTTTTGTTTATTTATATCTCTACATGTAAAACATTTGAAGAGCTAATTTCCGAAAGGAGCAAAATCTTTTGATACCAAATGGAGAGAATGATATACATTTACCTCTATTTCCCTTGAACAAAATTATTAACCTAAATTACGCGAGAAATTATAAAAACATGCATCTTTTAATAACAATATTCCATAAACACCTGAACAAAATCGGGTAAACAAAGAGTTACACACATGAATCTAGTGCCTCTTGAAAATAAGCTCTTTGTATGTACATAAACAAACAATACAACAGAATACTCCAGTTCGATATTTTGGAGAAGGATTATTATGTCACAATTTTTTGTGTGTTATTGAAAAGCTGATGTAGGCCTATGTATTGTATTCAAACGTAACAGGCATATGATAGTTAAAGATAAAGACCAGTTATGGTCATGCGATTGCATAATTGTGAAAAAAACGTTGTGGAATCGATCATAAAAGGTTTATCATCTTGCATGTAAGTATTGGTGTGTACTGCAAGGTTCTGGAATCATCAAAATTATTAGAAATTTGGCCCAGTCTTGGTAAAGTTACAAGCACTGTACACAGATAGATGTATATGGGACTACGCGACACGTGCGCGATATCTATCAGATCCAAATAGATATAATAATTTACCAAATATATCAATTAGTAGGCGGTTTCTCGGCAAAATTTGTATCATCACGTATAGTCAAAACAATATCTTTCACATGATTGGCAATAAGAGCTTCCATTTCATTTTTGAGAGGGGGGCGTTTCCAAAACTGATCTTTACCTTTAAGGTGTTTTTGAAGGTTAGAATGTTATTAAGTTTGAAGTTTTGTTTTTTAACACCCTTCCAATATAAATGCACCTTCTTAAGACTGGTTATAGTTTTTGAAGAAGAAAAAAGTGCCCTGGTCAGGGCCTTAGGGGAATAATATTATGCTTATATTTTAGAGCGTACGTATCTGGTATGATAAGGATGATCTGGGTGAAGAAGGAGATAATGGAAGTTTGTTGTTTGGTAGTTGGAACGTAAGTTATATATTACGTTTTTAAGAAACAGAGAGTTTGTATGAGATCAGGAGTGGACATTTTCTGTCATTTTGAGAACCAAATTTTGCATCCGGTGATATTCTGTTTTATTGAATTGAGTTTACCGCAGAGAGGATTCAGTTAGTTTAATTAAAGAAGGAAGAGAGTCAAATGAAGAACCAAAAGCAATATGTTTTTCATTTACTAATGAGAACTATGTTTTTTTATTTCTTTTTATAGATCTCCTTACACAGAATATTGGAATTGGTTTTTCACGATGAATGTTGTTTGGAGACATCAATATTCATAAAATGTATGTTTCTATCACCAGGAAATAGAGAATTTTCTGTCTACATGAACCTTTCCTGGTTGCTTATTAATGCATTTACCCACTGGTAACATAATACTTTCACAAGTTGATATCCCTCGATATCACCATTGGATTTTTTTGGGGGGTAATGTCTAAATTTCGTTTAAAAATGATATCAGTCTGGTAGGCCTACATTGTACTGCAGGCAAGAGTCAGGACTAACATTTTGCTTATTAATGCATTTGCCCACTGGTAACATAATACTTTCACAAGTTGATATCCCTCACCATTGGATTTTTTTTGGGGGTAATGTCTAAATGTCGTTTAAAAATGATATCAGTCTGGTAGGCCTACATTGTACTGCAGGCAAGAGTCAGGACTAACATTTTGCTTATTAATGCATTTGCCCACTGGTAACATAATACTTTCACAAGTTGATATCCCTCACCATTGGATATTTTTGGGGTAATGTCTAAATTTCGTTTAAAAATGATTTCAGTCTGGTAGGCCTACACTGCAGGCAAGAGTCAGGACTAACATTAATTAGCATGTTATTAATTTTATTACCACTCTTATATTCTCTGAAATGTTATTTTTATTGAGGGTGACTTGACAAAGTTAATAACTGGGAAGGGAGGGGGTGCAACCTGCCACACGCTTCTACCTCTTGGATGCTTTGATCCACTGTGCCGAAAATATTTTGGCACCTATCATCCCCCCAAGCGGCCACGGATACAAATCGACACCCCTGCACACAGTGTCACACCCACATACCCACACGCACTTTATCTTTTAGGCCTTATCGCTCTCGCTCACTCATACAATATTCCTTTTTCTCTCTCCTTCAGCCTGCGTCCAATCACTCATTTTATTTTCTCTCTCTCTCTCTTTGTCTGTCTGCATGGATCGAAAGACGATAGACAAGTTTTTTTGTTGATAATTATAACTAAAAGAGCACAACTGCAAGACCCCGGGTGCAACGATGAAACATGTCATGCACAAATACAAATCAATATGATAATAGCTAGTGAACCATGCATGCCATCAAGCGAGGAATTGTTACATTTCTGTTCTTTTCATAAATTGATCGCGTTCAACTGGAACTCCTGACACTGAGTGTTATTACTTCCTCGTAGGCTCTTCATGTCGGCCTGTTCGGAACTTTTGAGAACTAATTCCTACTAATTCTCAACTCATCGAGCAAGTTTCAGCTCGGATTTGGCAAATGAGGTGTTTTCAATGCAAGCATGGCCGGGCAGTCAAGAATTTGAATTGTTATTCAAAGGATGTATGTTCAACGTCTCGTCATTCTCACATCTTACACCAATCTGAGCAGCATGCTTCGTTTTTCTTAAGTGTGGATTTTACCATGATTTTACTACACGGACTGCCTATAATTAAGGACTATATCTGTGGACTTGTAAACCAGCCGTTTCAAAATAATCATTCTTCAAGCACTATCCATCGAAACAACTCGTCATGCACCTAACTAAAGGCGCGTTGAATGACGTCATTGGCATGCACTTACAGGCCTGTATTATATACACATGACGTGAGTATTTGATAGTTTATACATTCTCATGTTTTGGCGGATTCTTTTTTTCCCCTTCCACCGGGTTCTTTATTTTCAATTATACAGTATATCGATATATCATATACAAATAATTAAAGAAATAATTTCCATGCATAATGGCTTGACACAGATTATAATATTGGTAACCAGAAGCCATAACATTAGACTAAATAAAGTATGAATAAACATAATTAAAATAATGATATTGATATTGATAATCATAATAATACAAAATCATGATACTAGTACAACAATTAGGCCTAATGATAATAATATTAACAATGACACTAGTAATTTCAATAATAGAAATAGTATCAACAACAATAATAACAATAATACAAATATTGCAGAACTACTCATACTTTGAGAAAAAAGAAGGAGAAGAGGGATAAAGAAGGGGAATACAAAATGTAATTTCAGCAATATTAGTGATTATATTTTTTCTATGATCGAGGTACATGCACACATACTTCGTGAAAAGAGAAGGAAAAGGAAGGCATGTGAATGCCATGTATATAACGCTACATAAAAATAGTACCACAATGTCGTTTATTGCCATCAAAATAGTCAAAACGCATTTTAGAGACGATGAACCAGAGGCGACCCTCCCGGGAGGGCAGAGGGGGCACAGTGCCCCCCCCACTTTTTCAATCACCCGAAAAGTGCCCCTTTAACTTTTTAAGAAGTGCCCCCTTTTACATAGGAATAGTGCCCCTTTTACTTTAACAAGTGCCCCTTTTACTTGAAAACGTGCCCCCTTTCCTTTACAATAAGTGTCCACTTTCCATTCTCATAAGTGCCCTTTTTAATCTCTAGTAAGTACCCCTAGTTAGGTACGAGAAGTGCTTCTTTTGATAAGTGCCCCCTTCACCTCTGATAATTGTCCTATTTAAATCTGAGAGGTGCCTCTTTTACTTTGACAAGTGCCCCTGTTCCTTTGTAAGAAGTGCCCCTTCCCCGTTTAATAACTACCCCCATTTGAACTCGGATAAGCGCACCTTATATTTTCACATGTGCCCTTTTTCTTTCTCATAAGTGCCCCCTCTCTGGTAAATGACCCGTTTCAGGTACGAGAAGTTACTCTTTTTCACTTCAGATAAGTGCCCCCTTCACCTCCCATAAATGCACCTTTAAAATCTGATCGGTGCCCATTTTCTTTAAACTAATGCACATTTTCCTTTATTACAAGTGCCCCTTTTTCATTCACATAAGTGCCCCTTTTCATATCTGCTAATTGCTCCTTTTCAGGTGCGATAGGTGCCTCTTTTCACCCCTGATAATTTCCCTTTTAACAATATATAATAATAATATCTTATAAATGCACCTATCAAAATCTGATGGGGGCCCCTTTTCCGTCGACAAATGCCCATTTCCTATTCTCATAACTGATTTTTTTCATCCTTGGTGTGCCTCTTTTGAGGGTGTAAGAAGTGCTCCATTTTCATCTCTGATAATTACTCGTTGTACATTGGCACATGCTCCTTTTCTTTCCTGATAAGTGTCCCCTTTTCCTCTCATCATGAATCGCGCCCTAGCTAATTTCAAGCGACTAAGAGCAATTTCCCCCAAAGCTCGCTAGCTACGCTCGCACGCATCTATGATGATTTGCTACCCATAGAAAAGAAATGAGCCTGCCGCATACTCCTGCGGCAGACTTGCCGCAGATCTGCAGCAGACCTGCCGCAGACAGTCATCTTTTTCACATGCAAATTAGTTTTGCCGCAGACTTGCCGCATACTCTTTCAGTATGATGAAGAGTCTGCGGCAGGTCTGCCGCAGACTTGCTGCAGACTTGCCGCATACTCTTTCAGTATGATGAAGAGTCTGTGGCAGGTCTGCCGCAGACTTGCTGCAGACCTGCCGCATACTCTTTCAGTATGATGAAGAGTCTGCTGCAGACCTGCCGCAGACTCTTCATCATGAATATTCATATCTCATATAGACCTGCTGCAGACCTGCCGCATACTCTTTCATATCCAGTACGTGGCAATAAAGTATGCATGTAGAAGAACCAGTCATAATCGATATTGGCAATATCGATATTACCAATTAGGTAATACCAATATATATCAACATTACCAATTAGGTATATTCTATTCTATAACTCCATCACATAGATCATTTGAAGTGTATTCAAGAGTAACATTTAAGGTGACACAGGCTCGTACACATATATATACTAAATATGTATATTGTTTCTTGGTTAGTAATCATATAATCAATATATCTATTGCTAAAACGTGAATGTAATTGAAACATGATCAGACAAAATAATCTATTGGTAATAATGGCAAAAGGAAAATAGAAATCACAAAAATTATGTGCATTGTCTTAATTTGCTTAACAAATCATGATAAATGTATTTTTCTGTCACACGTGTAAAGTAATAATGAATATGCATGAGATGATTGGTTTCAATTGGTTTCAATTGGCCCTAGCAAATTGTTTGGTTTGACAGAAGCTAAAAAGACAATTAACAGTGCTAATTAACACAGGAATTTACAAGATCATGGGCTCAGCCTGCAACCTCATATGGTACTGCATGTCCTACAAAATGGCCGCCTATAGCCTTGCTTCAGACTGTAATTTCCCACTTTTCTGTGGCAGACTTGCCGCAGACTGTTCCTGTGGCGTACTGGTATGTGGCAAGTCTGGAGCAAAGTTTCGCCCTGCCGCAGACCGTTCCTGTGGCATACTAGTATGCGGCAAGTCTGGAGCAAAGTTCATCCTGCCGCAGATCTGCCGCAGACTGTTCCTGTGGCATACTAGTATGCGGCAAGTCTGGAGCAAAGTTTCATCCTGCCGCAGATCTGCCGCAGACTGTTCCTGTGGCATACTAGTATGCGGCAAGTCTGCAGCAAAATTTCATCCTGCCGCAGATCTGCCGCAGACTGTTCCTGTGGCATACTGGTATGCGGCAGGTCTGCGGCATACTTTTCACTTTCCTATGGGTACTTATCAAAGGTCTGTTCAGTATTCCGTTATGAGAATGTGCTTATAACCCCGTTAGGATTGTTTTTTCCTCTTTATTAGATGTAATTTTCGCACTGCGACCTCACACATCTTAACATTTTTCCTCGGTCGCTTCGCTCGCTCGCAAACAATTTTTTAGACAATCAAACCCAACTGCAAAGCATGATGCTGAAGCAATATCTTGTATGGTGTATAAAGTGAAATGAATATTGAAATCATCACTGATAATTTTGATCACAATAAAGGGGTATATACCATTATAAAATGGCTCTAGTATTTTAAGCATCGTGATTGGTCAATACGCGTCACATGACATTGACAAATTTTTGATGCAAGCACGATTTTGCAGAAATGAGTGCAGAAAAAGCGCAACAAAAAGTTATAATGCACGTGACCATGGAGATCCAGTGTGCGCGCGTACGTGTAGTACGCGCTCCCTGATCCCCGGCGCAACGTACGCGTAGCTTAGCTCTAGCTAGCTAGCTAGCTAGAGCGGGGTATTATTAAAAAGCAAATTTTTATTTTACTTTTGCCTTGGATTTAGGCCTGTTTTGACTTTTGGAGCCAGGAATTTTAGCTGTCTGATGTAGACTCGTCTCTAGACCCACTGTATGGATTTTATTTTTAATCAAGGCAATGAATCCCATTGAATTTTTTGGTAAGCCTGCAAGGTCTTAGTCTAGAACCAACATAACTCTAGATCTAGATCGAACTCTCGTAGACTCTAACTTAAGATCTAAAGTTTCGTTTGTTGCTATTTGTGTCGCTATGTTATAAAACAATTAACGCACTTGACCCTGTTGTGCGAAACGTAAATGCAGTGTACGCTCGGTTTCTTCAGATGGTGCGCACTGTAAACTCGCCGCAAGCGGCTCGTTCACAGAGCGGCACCAATCTAAAGAAACCTCGCGTGTACTGCATTCACCGCTATTGCACTCTGGGCAGGGGCGTCGCCAAAGGGGGGGGGGGGGTGTGGGGGGGGTGCGACACCCCCCCCCCCCCACCTGTCAGGATATTGTCGGTAAAATTGCGCTGCCGTCGGGAAAAAGAGAAAAGGGGGAGGGGAAAAAAAGAGGGAAAAAAGAGAGGGAAAAAAGAGAGGGAAAGGGAAAGAAAAGAAAAAAAGAAAAGGAAAAGAAAAGAAAGAAAGGAAAAGAAAGGAAAGAAAGGAAAAGAAAGGAAAGAAAAGAGAAGAAAGAAAGGGAAAAAAGAAAAAGAGGGAGGAGAGGAAAGAAAGGAAAAGGAAGAAAAGAAAGCAATGGATTTTTTTTTTTTTTTTTAAAGGGAAACAAAAGAAACGGGGGATGAAAGAGAGGAGAGAGAGGGGAGGTAAGAGTCTGAGAGAGGAGGAGTGGGAGTAAAAGGGAGAAGGGGGTTGTTGGGTGGAGTAGTCTCATCGAGGGAGCAAGAAAGACACGGGTAAATATGTTGCTGTGTCGAGTCAGCTGTGTCGGTATTCTTGCTCGATCCCCGTGTACTATATCAATGCAGAATTTGAAGTCGGTAAAATGTATATTGTCGGTCGGCTGACAAGTTTTTTTCCCTACGAATTGTGACTTCTTATCCGCTGTGACGACTTCGAGAGTGACTACAACTACGATACTTGTATTTTCTCGAAGTTTCACTTTCCTATAATATCAGCTAAAGAAATCAGAGGTTTAACATTTTCGGGGAAACTAAATTCAAACAAGGTTTAAGAGTCAGCAACGGTACGACGAATCGTTTTCCTTTCTTTATATTGTGATGAAGCGCCAAAAATTCCGCGCTTCGCGCAGAAGGGGAAAACTTCATTTAGACGAGTCGATAACGGTACAACGAATCGTCTTCTTTCTCTAATAATTTAAGGATACGTCAAAGCTTCCGCGCTTTGCGCGAGAAACTGAATTCAGACAAAATTAATAGGGCTTATTTAGAGTCGAAAACGGTACAACGAAGCGTATTCTTTCTCTAATGATATGAGGAAACGTCAAAGCTTCCGCGCTTCGCGCGAGAGGGGGAAACTGAATTCAGACAAAATTAATAGGGCTTATTTAGAGTCGAAAACGGTACAACGAATCGTGTTCTTTCTCTAATAATTTGAGGAAACGTCAAAGCTTTCGCGCTTCGCGCGAGAGGGGGAAACTGAATTCAGATGAATAGGGCTTAAAAAGATTCGAAAACGGTACGAGGAATCGTCTTGCTTTCTCTATATTGTGATGAAACGCCAAAAATTCCGAGCTTCGCGCAAAAGGGGAAAACTTCATTTAGACGAGTCGAGAACGGTACGACGAATCGTCTTCTTTCTCTAATAAATTAAGGCAACGTCAAAGCTTCCGCGCTTCGCGCGAGAGGGGGAAACTGAATTCAGATGAATAGGGCTTAAAAAGATTCGAAAACGGTACGAGGAATCGTCTTCCTTTCTCTCTATTGTGATGAAACGCCAAAAATTCCGCGCTTCGCGCAGAAGGGGAAAACTTCATTTAGACGAGTCGATAACGGTACAACGAATCGTCTTCTTTCTCTAATAATTTAAGGATACGTCGAAGCTTCCGCGCTTTGCGCGAGAAACTGAATTCAGACAAAATTAATAGGGCTTATTTAGAGTCGAAAACGGTACAACGAAGCGTGTTCTTTCTCTAATGATATGAGGAAACGTCAAAGCTTCCGCGCTTCGCGCGAGAGGGGGAAACTGAATTCAGACAAAATTAATAGGGCTTATTTAGAGTCGAAAACGGTGCAACGAATCGTGTTCTTTCTCTAATGATATGATGAAACGTCAAAGCTTTCGCGCTTCGCGCGAGAGGGGGAAACTGAATTTAAATTAATAGGGCTTAAAAAGATTCGAAAACGGTACGAGGAATCGTCTTGCTTTCTCTATATTGTGATGAAACGCCAAAAATTCCGCGCTTCGCGCAAAAGGGGAAAACTTCATTTAGACGAGTCGAGAACGGTACGACGAATCGTCTTCTTTCTCTAATAAATTAAGGCAACGTCAAAGCTTCCGCGCTTCGCGCGAGAGGGGGAAACTGAATTCAGATGAATAGGGCTTAAAAAGATTCGAAAACGGTACGAGGAATCGTCTTCCTTTCTCTCTATTGTGATGAAACGCCAAAAATTCCGCGCTTCGCGCAGAAGGGGAAAACTTCATGTAGACGAGTCGATAACGGTGCAACGATTCGTCTTCTTTCTCTAATAATTTAAGGATACGTCAAAGCTTCCGCGCTTTGCGCGAGAAACTGAATTCAAACAAAATTAATAGGGCTTATTTAGAGTCGAAAACGGTACAACGAATCGTGTTCTTTCTCTAATGATATGATGAAACGTCAAAGCTTCCACGCTTCGCGCGAGAGGGGGAAACTGAATTCAGACAAAATTAATAGGGCTTATTTAGAGTCGAAAACGGTGCAACGAATCGTGTTCTTTCTCTAATGATATGATGAAACGTCAAAGCTTCCGCGCTTCGCGCGAGAGGGGGAAACTGAATTCAGACAAAATTAATAGGGCTTATTTAGAGTCGAAAACGGTACAACGAATCGTGTTCTTTCTCTAATGATATGATGAAACGTCAAAGTTTTCGCGCTTCGCGCGAGAGGGGGAAACTGAAATCAGATGAATAGGGCTTATTAAGAGTCGAAAACGGTACGACGAATCGTCTTCTTTCTCTAATAATTTAATGAAACGTCAAAACTTCCGCGCTTTGCGCGGGAGGGGGAAGATTCATTCAGATCAGGATTAAGAGTCGAGAACAGTACACCGGATAGTCTGCTTTTTCTCATAATTTAATGAAACATCAAAGCTTCCGCGCTTTGCGCGGGAGGGGGAGGGAACTGAATTCAGAAAAGGATAAACAGTCGAGAACGGTACAGCAAATCGTCTTCTTTTTTAATAATTTAATGAAACGTCAAAGCTTTAGCGCTTCGCGCGGGAGGGGGGGGGGAAACTTTATTCAGACAAAATTAATAGGGCTTATTTAGAGTCGAAAACGGTACAACGAATCGTGTTCTTTCTCTAATGATATGAGGAAACGTCAAAGTCAAAGGGGGAAGATTCATTCAGATAAGGATTAAGAGTCGAGAACAGTACACCGGATCGTCTGCTTTTTCTCATAATTTAATGAAACGTCAAAGCTTCCGCGCTTTGCGCCGGAGGGGGGGGGGAACTGAATTCAGAAAAGGATAAACAGTCGAGAACGGTACAGCAAATCATCTTCTTTTCCTAATAATTTAAGGAAACGTCAAAACTTTCGCGCGGGAGGCCCATCACCCACACCCCCCTTATGAGCGCAGTTTTAAGTGATTCTCTTGCTCACTACCGCCCCTCCCAAAATAAGATCCTAGCTCCGCGCCTGCATTAAAATATAAAGCTATGATGCTGACTAAATTGAAGAAATAATTCGTTTATCTATGTCGTCGAGGAAAATGACCATTTTACGCATATGCAAGTACTATAGATAGTCCATAGGAAAAACAATTTAGCCTTCGGCCCCAGGTTTATAGGGTTGAATTTGTAGATATTGGACATTTAATTTTGTCGGTAATTGGTGGCTAGTTTTGTCGGTAATCGTTGGCCTCTACACCCCCCCCCCCCCCCCCCACTGAAAAAGGTCTAGCGACGCCCCTGACTCTGGGACGTGCGTTATTTGTATAATGTCTAACAAATTGTATATTTTCGCTTTGAGATTTCCCTTTGTAGATGCCCTTTTTTCTTGGTGCCCCCCCCCCCCCCACTTTGGAAGTCGCTCGGCCGCCCCTGCGATGAACAAATAAGAATAATTATTATACAACGTCGTTAATCGTGAGAATATTCCCCTTTATCTCTCTGCTTATAATCATCCGAACGATATAGAATCAACCGAGTGGAATCAACTGTAAAACGAAAGAGTAATTTGCTACTGCATGCATGCCGTAGTCGTATTAATAGAAGAGTGACACTGGCAAACGATCTTAGCTAAAATTACGCAATCGTTGCTAAGATTGGCTTTCCCTTAAAATTACCATGAGACATAAAGCTAGATAAAACTACACAGGAAAAAATACTTTAAACATTTCGGGGGCTACTTTTCAAGCTTGCTTGCATGAAAATAACCCTCTTTAATTTGTTTTGCATTGAACTCTATGCACAGTTTTTGGGGCTCTTTTATGACTTTCGGGAGCTCTTTTTAGCATTTCAGGGGCTAATTCGCCCCAGCCCCCGTGTATTTTTTTCACTTGCCGCTGAGTATGAACGACAACATTTATATTGTCTTGAAAATAGTCAGAAAATATTAGAAATAGATTTAATAAGAATTGAAGTATATACCCAAGCACATTACACACTTCGTTGTAAGAAGGACGTAAGAGGGAAAAGGAAGAGAGAGAGAAAGAGTATTGCCTAGGGTTCAAATTCATTTTTTTTTTTACCCGGTACTTATGATCATTTATATGCCGTGTGGCTGCCATGTGACGTAAACTCAATATTGTGTCACATTGTCGTTAATTATTGTCAATCAAAATATTCCGATAGCGTTGGAGATACGTACGAATAGTACAACGTTTTTACCCCCCCCCCCCACACACACACACACACACACACACTCCGGGGCCGAAGGGACCGCATAAGTGTTCCCAAAATCTCCGGTAAAGGGGTACCTTTTCGCGCGACAAAGTCCGGTCCGCCATTGACTTACACACCGGAGATAGGGGGGGGGGGGGGTGCTTTCGAAAAGAGGGAACCAGCATATACGCGTACGGGGGGGGGGGGGGGTGTTACACCCACAAATGTAATAA
Organism: Strongylocentrotus droebachiensis; assembly: GCA_035222895.1. Classification (NCBI taxonomy): domain Eukaryota; kingdom Metazoa; phylum Echinodermata; class Echinoidea; order Camarodonta; family Strongylocentrotidae; genus Strongylocentrotus; species Strongylocentrotus droebachiensis. Next base: position 42,440 of record JAVYIG010006480.1, read on the forward strand.
CTCCCACAAATGTAATAACGCCCACAAATGTAATAACACTTTACCCACAAATGTAACAACACCCACAAATTTAATAACACTTTACCCACAAATGTAATAATTTCACCCACAAATGTAATAACCACTTTACCCACAAATGTAATAAATTTGAAGTGATATTTTGAATCACCCACAAATGTAATAATGACTTTACCCACAAATGTAATAAATTTGAAGGGATATTTTGTCGAATTTAAAACTAAAACCCTGTAATAAAGCATAGGTATAGCGCGCAGTCTTTGCTCCAGACCCGGTTATTTCAAAAAAATTAAAAAATCTTCAAAACTAAGACCCCACCATCTTCCAAACTAAGACCCGGTAATAAAGCATGGGTTTAGAGCGTAGTTTTTCTTTCAGACCCGGTTATTTCAAAACTTTTTAAAAATCTTCAAAACTAAGACCCCATCATCTTATTCCTGTGGAAGAACATAAGTATTGAGCGTAGTCTTTCCTCCAGACCCAATTTTTCACAAGTTAAAAAACAAACAAAAAACAAAACAAAACAAAACAACAAAAAAAACTTTTAAACTAAGACCCCTCCATCTTCCAAATTAAGACCCGGTAATAAAGCATGGGATTAGAACGTAGTCTTTACTTCAGACTCGGTTATTTAAAAAAAAAAATCTTCAAACTAAGACCTCACCGTCTCATTCCCGTGGAATAACATGGGTATAGAGCGTAGTCTTTCCTCCAGACCCGGTTATTTCAAAGGAAATAGAAATTTAAACAAATCTTCGAAACTAAGACCCACCATCTTATTCCTCTTTTTTGTTCATTTAAAAATAAATTACATTATTACATATGTGGATACAACACGTCACAAATAAATGATTGGTCGGCGGTCACACGAACTGACGAATCAGTCAAAATGGTCGATATATATAACACACAGAGGAGGGACCGATTCGATGGTTCGTTGACCGTCGACGATTTCTTAATCATGTAAATATTCTAACGCCCACAAATATCCTGAAATTCAATGTTCGTAGAAAAAAAAGTAATTGAATAAGTGACCTTAAATGTATTTAAATATTGACGCTGATTGTTTTATGCATGTGATTATGAAATATGTCCACGATATGTAACATATATTTATATATATATATATGTACGCTATTAGTGACATTAAAACGTTGGATTGCGATGTTATATTTTCATGAGTGCGTGAATGAATTACCTTTCTTCATGTGATGAACGTATCAATTACTTATACTGAAGACTACCAATTGGTACGCGGTACACGGTGTGAATTCATGAGAACGAAATTTATTCAAAGGCAAATACAAACAAAACACATTTATATTACAGTTTTCCCTACTTCTGAAACACTCAAGCAGCTATATAAACAAGAACAAGTCTGAAATGATAATCGGTTAACAAGCAAATAACAACGCATACTTTCATATAACAAATCATAAATAGCTGTATAACGAGATCGCGCGAAACATATTTGCATGTTTTGAATGAACGATTGCAGAACCCTTTGACTGATAAAATATCTATATACTCTCTCAATCAATGTGAGTAAATTGCAGAGGTTATGGTTTTATAGTATTAAATGCAATGATGGATACATAGATTTTGTAAGATAGAAAGTATTTTATTCCAAACGAATGAAGAGGTTGTTTCATTAATATACAGACGGTAACAGAACCAAAATAAGTATTACGTATAAAAAGGTGGAGTAACTCACATGTCTTTTACAAGCAAACAAGGTTATAATTTGGGCAATATTGAACCTGATAACATCAACTGAACTTGATATAAAACGCAAACAACCTAACACGTGACAATTCTTCTAAGCTAGGAAAAACAAGAGAACAAGATGCCGAAATACTAAATGTACCTGGCTTTCTGTAACTTAGTATTCGTCCATATAAAACTACTTAACACGTACAACTCCAAAAGTTTTTTCAGTAATACTTTTCAGATGCTTTAAGAGTAGACGGAGTTGAAATGAAGTATGACTGATCAAAAGGAAATAGTTATTTTAATTATACAATGAGATAAAGAATATTAACAACCTTTACCTGATCTCTGTTGAAGAGTTTGGCGTTTGCCACTTTTGAGCCATTTTTCAACCTTAAACAGAAATCTGATTAAAGACATAAATGCAAAACAAACCATACACTTGTATAAGGATTATAAATACATGAAAAAGCAATAGAGGCATGTAGTTTCCAGATATTTGCTTTAACACTGAGATAACATATTTTATGATATATAGTTCACTCATATGACACATAAATTTTCTTTACAACGGTTTATACACTTATAGTGTAGACAAAGAATCACACATGATTGGTCTGTAATATACTACGTGAGGATTAACCCGTTTAATGCATAATTGTTAGTTTGTTTTTGGTTGTGCGATCTTTTTCAATGAAGATCTTCTAAACACAGCAAAAACTAAAGTTTATCCTAATCGAAATAGAGTAACTTTATTACGAAATGGAACTTTCAAAAATAACATGACAAGATTGTACGCTAATTGACTAACTTAATTGTGAAAATGAGGATGACATTCAGAGTCATGCATGAGTGAGCACATTGAAAACAAAACTGTCACTTTTCAAAAGTGACATATTCATTTTCCGGTACATATTTAAGTGCTGTCTTTTTCTCACCCATGGTCTACTGACCATTTACAATTATAGATATGTCTGATTGTGTGATATTATTTATGTAATGATGTCATAACTTTGTTTTGTCATCTTATTGTAAATATTCAATGGAAATATGAAAGTAAATGAAACTTGAAACTTGAAACTTCAGCCAAGCCCAGGTCCAGCCGAAGTCTAGGTCCAGCCAAGTCCATGTCCAGCCTAGCCCAGATCCAGCCAAGCTCATCAGGTCCAGGAACCGGAAGTGGGGGCAGCCGCCCCCCCCCCCCAAAAAAAAAAGCACCGAACCGTCCCAGATGTAAGACTAGGGCGCTTTAGTAACGAGACGGTACGCACAGGAGACGGAGTGTTTAACCAACTGTGACGGGTCTCGCACTCTTGTTACCGTCGTGATATTTAAGCGCTTTCGCTGTCTGCTAAAGGCGACGGGGACGCAAAGCCGTATCCAATTCCCGCGCTGAACTGCACGCCTGCTGTCTTTTGGTGCTAGTGCTCTAGGGCCTTGAGGCTTGGCCGGAGCGCCGGGGCAATGGACCCGGGGGTGGGCTGTAGCGCACAGCGTGCAGGCACGTCATGCATAACGATGAAAAAGGTCCCCCAAAGTAGGCCTAAACGGCCAAACCATCAATTTATTGTAGATTGGGGTATAGAATAAGCTACTTATCGAACAGACATTGGAATCACTAGTAGATTCCCTGTTTTTATCTTCAGTAGTCATGGTAGTGCCCTGCATTGTTAGATCTAGATCAAAATTATTTGTCAGCTCCTCTCTCTTACGTCGTGTTTAGGGAACGAACGCTATGATGGCCAAGTACCGTTCCGAAAATCGACGGGACGGAGAGATTTCAGATTCGCGCATGCGCAGTTCGTTTTTTTCGCTCGCGTTACCGTCTCCTGTGCGTACCGTCTCGTTACTAAAGCGCCCTAGTATCTATTCAGATCGTGCCAGTGCCTGTTACTGTTAGATCTGGTCCCGGTCTGGCTCAGACAATCTGGCTATCTAGGTTATTGGCTAGGCTTAAGAGTCTAAATTCATCCCACTGTCCAAAGTCACAATATAGCTGTACGTTAATACGTTCTACTCACGCAAACATTCACTAACTCCCATAGATCACTGAATATAAATAACATGAACCTACCTGATTTTGGTCAGTACACACTTTCGTAACAGAAGAAGCATTCCTTGCCACTTGCTTTTATAGTTCTATGCTTTTGATTTCTACAATATCTTCTGGTCTTTCTGGATATTGTACTACAATGAAGTAATTGATATATCTGCCTGATTTAAGTGCTCAATATTAAGAACGTCTCCGTCACAGTTTTGTTTATTGTTGTGATTTGTTGTAACTTTAGTGTTCTGACACTGCTCATTACCATGGAGCTACAGCCACGAGAGAGGGGACTCCCCCGAAAGAAATGTCAGACATAATCTCTAATCGAGAATCTAGGACACCTACCCCCCCTGCCAACTACCCCCAGCTAACTACCCCGTAGAATGATAACCCCCCCCCCCCCCAGCTAACTACCCCTGGATATCTACCCCGGACAATACCCCCTGGACATCTACCCCCCGTCAAATACCCCCGGACATCCCCCCCCCCCCGCAATCCAACTATCCCCTTCCAACTACCCCCACCCTGAAAACTACCCCCGGATATCTACCCCCATCCAACTACCCCCGGGCAACTACCCCCAACTACCTTAATTTGCTTGGGGGTAGATGTCCGGGGGGGTAGTTGGAGGGGGAGTTAGTTGTCCAGGGGGAGGGGTAGTTGGATGGGGTAAGATGTCTGGGGGTAGATGTCCGGGGAGGGGGTAGTTGACTGGGGGTAGATGTCCGGGGGTAGTTAGCTAGGTGGTAGTTAGCTATACCCATGCTTTATTACAGGGTTTTAGTTTTGAACAAATTCGACAAAATATCACTTCAAATTTATTACATTTGTGGGTAAAGTCATTATTACATTTGTGGGTGATTCAAAATATCACTTCAAATTTATTACATTTGTGGGTAAAGTCATTATTACATTTGTGGGTGATTCAAAATTATTACATTTGTGGGTAAAGTGGTTATTACATTTGTGGGTGAAATTATTACGTTTGTGGATAAAGTGTTATTACATTTGTGGGTGTTGTTACATTTGTGGGTAAAGTGTTATTACATTTGTGGGCGTTATTACATTTGTGGGAGTTATTACATTTGTGGGTGTAACAGGGGGGGGGGCGGGTTTTTTAACCGTGAGAAAATTCACTTCTATCCCTTTCTGCTAAATCAACCGTACAGTGGTATCAACCAGGTGGAATCAACTGTAAAATGAATCGTCATGATTCGGTCCTGAAAGAATGAGAGTAGCAATGGTGAACGATTGTTGCTATTTTTTTTTAGCAACAATCGTTTCTTGCTTAATTTTTTGGGGTACAACGAGATATAAAAATGAAACTATGATCGACAAAAATGGTAGTGTCTTGAACACACTAAGCAAACATGAGAAATAGAATCCTCCAGAATCGAATAGCCAAGCAATACTCGGGAAATATGCATATACCGGTATATACTTGAAGACAATGGTTTATGGCATATTACTATTGTCAAACCCAGCAGGGGTGGATCTAGGGGGTTTAAACCATCCACCCTAGAAGTGTTTCCCCCCCCCCCCCCCGAAATTTTGGTCGGCGCTTATTTCAAATTCGGGGATGGCAAAATGAAGGAAAAAATGTAGTGCTCACTACATCTCTCTCTCTCTCTTTCTCTCTCACGCACGCACACCTACTCTATCACACTGTCTTTCATCCCTATGCACACCTTCTCTAATACACTCGCCAGTTTAGTACTCCTCTAATATTCCCATGCCAAATGTATGATTGCAATAAACATAATGCCTTCTCCGTCTCACTAGGCAAGAGATATGTATTCAATTGTCTGGTTGCCTGGCTACCATTAAAGGCAAATCCCCTCATATAATAGTTTCGCTTTCGTACGGAACAGCCCGAGGCCCCTTACACAAAATAACAAATGCATGCTCTCAATCCATAATTTCAACTAGAGCCTAGTGCGTGGTTTACTATTAGACATTTCCACTGGTTCATTTCCGCCACAAGAAATACTTCTAACCAATCAACAAAACACACCTTGTCACTGTGGTTCGACATCTTTCCCCATAGACATAGCCTACGTGTAATTTGGGGCTTTTTGATTTTGTGTGAAAAGAAAAAAAAGGGTGTTTTAAAACGAAAAAGGGCGGAATTCTACAGAACATACGATATAAATTGTGTAAACAATAGTTTACATGTTTATTCAATATTTACCCTCTTTTTCACTGGCTCGATTAGTTGATCAATGAAAAAGATATAGGCCTAGTTCACTATAAAAGTAGAAATTCAACGTTTTTTAAATTAATGTACACAGGTCTATGGGGAAGGTTTGGCTCGCACTCGCGGAAAATGCAAACCAAAAAAATCGGTATGTTCATCATAACATATCAGGTGGAATTCGCTGCGGCATATGCGTATTATTAAGACACAAGTAAAGCTTTTACTTAATTTCTTATAAAGTTCTCTTCTATGATGTCACGGTGACTGAGCAAGGAAGATTGCCGCCATTATATAACCTACGACAACCCCTACCTATGGTGAATATTGTCGAAAATACCATGCAAGATAAGATAAAATAAAAGATATAAAAGTTTGAAGAATACCAGTTATCTTGTCTAATTATCTTGCATGCACATAATGCAAATTAAGATTAAGCGCCATTTTATTGATAATACGCACAAGTGCACAAAAGTTTGAGTGCAATAAGCCAAAGAGGAAAGGAGATCGAGCACGGGCAAAAGTCATCATACTATATCGCATCCTGCACGTATTCAGTGCAATCCCACCAACACCACCATACATTAGCCCAAGCACATACACCACACTATTTCTTTTAGCTAAACTAATTGCTCAGGATCACTCAGTGGCGGATCCAGGGGGAGGGGGAGGGGAAAAAAAGTGCGAGAATTTTAGCTTTTTGGGGAGATGCCCCCCCCCCCCTCCCCCTGGCGCTCAAGGGGGGGGGGGGGTGCCAATTATCAATTTTCGAGGACCAAAAACAAATGTGCTCACTACCCCCCCCCCCCCCCCCTCCCCCTCCCCCCCCCCCCCCCACTCCCCCCCCCCCCCCCCCACTGAGCGAATTTACGGCCGGCGCGATTTGCAAATTTTCGGGGAGCAAAAAGAAACAAAATGGGCTCCCACCCCCTAAGAAATCCTGGATCCGCGCCTTGGATCACTCATCCAATCTCTCTCATTCACCCATCCAATCATTAGCTCTCCCTCTCTTGATCTGTCTGGATAGATCGGAATCATTTTAAAAACTACAACATTAAAACTGAAAGACCCTATATAGGTGCAACAATGAAATCCGTCACTAACACATATCAATATGATTATATTAAAGGTACTATGTCCCATTTGCCGGCCCAAAAAATGAAAAAGTTAAATTCCAATGGCATTTGAAAGATAATACTAATTTAGAACTCCCCTTAAAAAAAGGGTTCATGAAAATGTCTTTAAGTGGGAAAATAACGACTAATAGTTGTCAAATCGACTTAGGAGCTTTAGAGCCAATACGTAATAGTCTTGATTTTCAGACCTTGTACCGCATGGTCGTACGTTTTATGCTGCGCAAAGATTCAATCAGTTTAATTTTGGCCATTACAAGAAGTGGTTTATTGATGTAGACAAATCCTTTACAGCTTATTTTATGTATGTTATTACCAAAGAAGAAAAAACCAGTCAGTCACTCAATACTGACAATAGTGTCTGACAGTGAAGTCTAGCAAGTAAACGGGTTTCCTTGCATAATTTGAATATTAGAACACTGCTAACGTTTAAATTTCACAGATAGGATATACACAGGACATATACATGACATATTCATAAGACCTGCAAATTTCTACAGAATTTGAGGATGGCTGCAAAATGGACATAGTATCTTTAAACCACGAGTGCGATCATCCAAGGCATTGTTACATTTCTTTTATTTGCACAACTTGATCGCGTTCAGCTGGAGTTATGACGCTGTATGATATTACCTCTTCGTAGGCTCTACAAGTCGTGCTGTTTATAGTAACAGGGAATCGGCATTTGAGAACTTTCCTACTTTCTCAACTCAGCTCAAGTAACTTTTATCGGATGTGGCAAATGGGGGCAAATGATGTGATTTCAATGCAAGAAGAGCCAGACAGTTAAGAAATTGATTGGAATTATTATTATTAATAAGACTCATGTTTAAAGTATCACCAAAATTGCAGTTTACACCAATTTGAGCACGCATGCATTAGTGTATTAAAGTATTGAAGGCCGTTGATGACTTTATTCACATGCCCCAGACGTATGGACCGCGGCACACGTCTGCTAAATAACAGACAGACGTCTGCTAATTGACCAATCACCGCCTATTAATTAGCAGACGTGTGCAAGGTGCGATATCACACGATACCTTGTATGTGTGTGTGTGTGGACATGTATTACCTAAGCAGATATAAAAAGAACCTTATAGCATTAATATTTGGTGTGGAGCTAAATAAGAAAGACTCTCCACTTAAGTTATTTAGTCTAGATGTATATTTGTTAAGACATAAGTTGATTTTTTTAAAGATATTATTACGGTCTGAAATTTTGTGAGGTTCAAGATATTAGTAAATGATGTCCAAAAATGCACCAAAAGAAATCAAAAATGAAATTATATGCGATTTTCCTCATTACTGTCACTTCGTGAAAACAGGGACGTTATGTTGTCATGCCACACACAGAAAATATATCATCAAATAATGGGATGGATGAGTCATTTCATGTTATCCAAAATGAATTGATGTCTTTTGACAGGATGCGCATTATGAGTGGAAACACTATACATATACATCTACAGCGTACATGTACTGTGTATAGCAATACCAACAGGTATTATAGCAGTATTAGTCCATGGGCTTAAAAAACTGAAATGGCCCCACCCCCTAATCAACACTCACTGACAGATGTTTGTCTAAACAGTGGATATTACGTTAGGATGAAGGACACGGAAATCAAATCTTTAATCATATGTTAAACACGTTAATTTGTAATAGGAAAGCGCAAGACGAAAATCTTTGTTAGGTCTGTACTCATTGCTCCTTCTCGATTTTGTATACCAATCATCTCTTTAATGTGCAGTAGTATGTTTTATACATCTTTCTACATCCTGTATTGTACTGGTTTATTCAAATTTAAATACTGATATTTGTTGGAGCGCCTTTTATGCCAACTTGTCTGCCTAATTGTTTATCTTCTTTTTTTATTTTACACGTAGCGAGAGGGAGTACACACAGGCTACCGATAGCGAGAGAGAATGAACATGGCGCTTTCTACAGCGTTGAAGGAAGGCGATTTTGTAAAGACAAGGTCTATTCTGGAAGACGAGACAGGAGATGCCAAGCTGGTCATGATAAACAGTGTGGATTCTGATGGAAAGACACCCCTCCAAATCGCTTCAGAAGAAGGGCATATCGACCTCGTGAAATATTTGACTGATTTGGGGGCGGATCTAGACAAACCTAGTAGAAGCGGCGACGCCCCTCTTCACTATGCGTCTCGGAGTGGCCGCCAGAATGTCGCTCAATATCTCATCGGTGAAGGAGCAGATACCAATATTGGTGATAGCAATGGCTATACACCTCTCTATCTTGTTTCGGAGAAGGGTCATTTTGGTGTTGTTGAATGTTTAGTGAATTCTGGAGCAGATATAAACAAGGGTTCATATGATGGTTCTACACCCCTTTATGCTTCCGCAAGAAATGGTCGTCTTGATGTTGTGAAATATCTCATAACTAAAGGAGCAGATATGACATTGAAGGGATACGAAGGTAAAACTTCTCTTAGTACTGCTGCTTCCTGTGGTCATCTCGATGTAGTAAAATACCTCTTAACTGAAGGTGCAGAGATCAACATGGATGACAACAGCAAATATACACCACTTCATGCGGCATCAAAAGAGGGGCACCTTCATGTTGTTGAATATCTAGTGAATGCAGGAGCTGATATCAATGAAACATCTCATAATGGTTACACTCCGCTGTCGACGGCATTAATAGAGGGACGTCAGGGTATTGTAGAGTTTCTCATGACTAGGGAAGCAGACATCGGCAACATAGATGACGTCAGTCTCCTTGTGCTTTCTAAGGCATCATCAGAGGGCTACCTCGACGCGGTAAGGTATATCATAACTAAAGGGGTAAACTTCGATTTGGGAGATAGAGATGGCTTCACACCATTACATCACGCTTCACAAAATGGTCACAGCCAAGTTGTTGAATGCCTGGTGGATGCAGGAGCAAATGTCAACAAATCATCGAATAACGGCCACGCACCACTCTATACTGCATTGATTAAAGGTCACCTTGACATTGTTAACTATTTTATCATAAGAGAGGCAGATATTGGGATCAGAGATGACATCGGCACAAACGCAATTCGTCATGCGTTACTTTATGGTTACCTCGATGTTGTCAAATATCTCATCAGTAAAGTTGATGACCTTGATAGTTGTGATGTTGATGGTAACACACCTCTTTATCTTACATCAAAGAAAGGCCTTCTCGACCTTGTTGAATGCCTCGTGTATAAAGGAGTAGATGTTAACAATGCATCAGGACAGGATGACTACACGCCCCTCTACGCCGCTTCTCAAGGAGGCTATCTGGAGGTAGTTAAATGCCTCGTGAATAAAGGAGCCGATGTGAACAAAGCGTCAGCATATCATGGTACACCGTTACATGGAGCAACGCAAGGGGGGCATATACAAGTTGTGAAATACCTAATGTATAAAGGTACAGACCTAAATACATGTGCTGGTGATAATAACTATACACTTCTTCATATTGCTTCACAGACAGGTCAAATTGATATTGCTGAGTGTCTCGTAAATGCAGGGGCAGACGTAAACAAAGTATCACACGATGGATATGCACCACTAGGTATAGCATTACGTTATAATCATCATGATTTAGCAGAATTTCTCATGTCTAAGGAAGCGGATCTGGGACATACTGATATTGTCCATACTACTCTCCTAAATGCATCTTCCAAAGGTAACATCAACGCTGTAAAATATATCATACATAAAGGAGTGGACGTTAATACTGGTGATGGAGATGGTTTTACATCCCTTTATTACGCATCATTGAACGGACATCTTGATGTTGTTGAATGTCTAGTAAATGCAGGAGCTGATGTGAAGATAGCATCAAAGAATGGCATAACACCTCTTCATGCGGCGTCATTTTTAGGTCATGTTGACATTGTGAAATATCTCATTTCTGTAGGAGCAAACCCGAATTCGGTTAATAACGTTGGTTATACACCCCTGTACATTGGCTCACAAGGGGGTCATCTCGATGTTGTCGAATGTCTAGTAAATGCAGGAGCTGATGTGAAGATCGCAGAAAAGGATGGCATGACACCTCTTCATGCGGCGTCATTTACAGGTCATGTTGACATTGTGAAATATCTAATTTCTGTAGGAGCGAAACCGAATTCGGTTGATAACAATGGATTTACACCAATGTGCCGTTGCTCACAAGAGGGTCATCTCAAAGTTGTTGAATGTCTAGTGAATGTAGGAGCTGATGTGAAGATAGCATCAAAGAATGGCATAACACCTCTTCAAGCGGCGTCATTTTTAGGTCATGTTGACATTGTGAAATATCTCATTTCTGTAGGAGCAAACCCGAATTCGGTTAATAACTTTGGTTATACACCCCTGTACATTGGCTCACAAGGGGGTCATCTCGATGTTGTCGAATGTCTGGTGAATGCAGGAGCTGATGTGAAGATAGCATCAAAGAATGGCATAACACCTCTTCATGTGGCGTCATTTTTAGGTCATGTTGACATTGTGAAATATCTCATTTCTGTAGGAGCAAACCCGAATTCGGTTAATAACGTTGGTTATACACCCCTGTACATTGGCTCACAAGGGGGTCATCTCGATGTTGTCGAATGTCTAGTAAATGCAGGAGCTGATGTGAAGATCGCATTAACGAATGGCATGACACCTCTTCATGCGGCGTCATTTACAGGTCATGTAGACATTGTGAAATATCTAATTTCTAAAGTAGCGAAGCCGAATTCGGTTGATAACAATGGTTATACACCCCTGTGCTGTGCCTCACAACATGGTCATCTCAAAGTTGTTGAATGTCTAGTTAATGCAGGAGCTGATGTAAAGATAGCATCAAAGAATGGCGCGACACCTCTTTATGTGGCATCAGAAAGAGGTCGTGTTGACATTGTGAAATATCTAATTTCTCAAGGAGCAAACCCGAATTCGGTTGATAATGATGGAGTAACACCCCTGTACAGTGCCTCACACCGTGGTCATCTCAAAGTTGTTGAATGTCTAGTGAATGCAGGAGCTGATGTGAAGATAGCATCAAAGAATGGCATAACACCTCTTCATGCGGCGTCATTTTTAGGTCATGTTGACATTGTGAAATATCTCATTTCTGTAGGAGCAAACCCGAATTCGGTTAATAACGTTGGTTATACACCCCTGTACATTGGCTCACAAGGGGGTCATCTCGATGTTGTCGAATGTCTAGTAAATGCAGGAGCTGATGTGAAGATCGCACCAAAGGATGGCATGACACCTCTTCATGCGGCGTCATTTACAGGTCATGCTGACATTGTGAAATATCTAATTTCTGTAGGAGCGAAACCGAATTCGGTTGATAACAATGGATTTACACCAATGTGCCGTTGCTCACAAGAGGGTCATCTCAAAGTTGTTGAATGTCTAGTGAATGCAGGAGCTGATGTGAAGATAGCATCAAAGAATGGCATGACACCTCTTCATGCGGCGTCATTTACAGGTCATGTTGACATTGTGAAATATCTAATTTCTGTAGGAGCGAAACCGAATTCGGTTGATAACAATGGATTTACACCAATGTTCCGTTGCTCACAAGAGGGTCATCTCAAAGTTGTTGAATGTCTAGTGAATGCAGGAGCTGATGTGAAGATAGCATCAAAGAATGGCATAACACCTCTTCATGCGGCGTCATTTTTAGGTCATGTTGACATTGTGAAATATCTCATTTCTGTAGGAGCAAACCCGAATTCGGTTAATAACGTTGGTTATACACCCCTGTACATTGGCTCACAAGGGGGTCATCTCGATGTTGTCGAATGTCTAGTAAATGCAGGAGCTGATGTGAAGATCGCAGAAAAGGATGGCATGACACCTCTTCATGCGGCGTCATTTACAGGTCATGTTGACATTGTGAAATATCTAATTTCTGTAGGAGCGAAACCGAATTCGGTTGATAACAATGGATTTACACCAATGTGCCGTTGCTCACAAGAGGGTCATCTCAAAGTTGTTGAATGTCTAGTGAATGTAGGAGCTGATGTAAAGATAGCACCAAAGAATGGCGTGACACCTCTTCATACGGCGTCACGTACAGGTCATGTAGACATAGTGAAATATCTAATTTCTAAAGGAGCGAAGCCGAATTCGGTTGATAACAATGGTTATACACCCCTGTGCTGTGCCTCACAACATGGTCATCTCAAAGTTGTTGAATGTCTAGTTAATGCAGGAGCTGATGTAAAGATAGCATCAAAGAATGGCGCGACACCTCTTTATGTGGCATCAGAAAGAGGTCGTGTTGACATTGTGAAATATCTAATTTCTCAAGGAGCAAACCCGAATTCGGTTGATAATGATGGAGTAACACCCCTGTACAGTGCCTCACACCGTGGTCATCTCAAAGTTGTTGAATGTCTAGTGAATGCAGGAGCTGATGTGAAGATAGCATCAAAGAATGGCATAACACCTCTTCATGCGGCGTCATTTTTAGGTCATGTTGACATTGTGAAATATCTAATTTCTCAAGGAGCAAACCCGAATTCGGTAACAAACATTGGATTTACACCCCTGTGCAGTGCCTCACAAGAGGGTAATTTTGATGTTGTTGAATGTCTAGTGAATGCAGGAGCCGATGTGAAGATAGCATCAAAGAAGGGCGTGACAACTCTTCATGCGGCGTCAGATAGAGGTCATGTTGACATTGTGAAATATCTCATTTCTCAAGCAGCAAACCCGAATTCAGTTGATAACAATGGATATACACCCCTGTTAGGTGCCTCACATAAAGGTCATCTCGATGTTGTCGAATGTCTAGTGAATGCGGGAGGGGATGTACACAAACCATCAATTGATGGTGATCTACCACTTCATGCTGCCTCTCGAGGGGGCTACCTTGACATTTTAAAATATCTCATTGCGAAAGGAGCAGATATCAAGGCACGTAATAATTTCGGCTGGACAGTTTTTCATTTCGCAGCAGATGATGGTCATTTGGAATCTTTGAAATTTTACTTGAGAAACAACACTTGTGGTACATGGGGAAAGAGTCACAAGGCTATTGAAATGGGACTACAGGTATTGTCTCAATTCAAACTGCTTTTACCTAACAGTCTAGTCACGAAGCGCGGCGCGCTGGCCGAAATTTAACCAGGATTTAAAGTATTCCATTGAAATAATGAATAATGAAAGTTGCGAAAAGGTTGAATATTCCTTAATTAAACCTCTTCCTCACAATTTTAAAAAGTAACTATTGAGTACGTCCATGAGTGACTGTTCTCATGGACTCAGTATGATATAATAGGGATGTCATTACGACATTATTGTAGCCGCGGACAACTACCCCCAGGACGTAACTGGGAGGTAATCGTCCGAGGAATTATTTCCCTGGGTTTAATTGCCCTAGGGTGTAATTGTTCTGGGCTGTAATGCCAGAAAAATAATTTTCTAGGGGGTAGTTGTCCGGGAAGCGATTTGTTTTTCTATCAGGACTTGCACCACCGACGCGAGAGGACAGTATTGACCATAACCCATTCATGAATTAAGTCTCGACGCGATCGCTCGGGGCGGCGCCCATGGAATATAGATAGCGTGCATGAATTTATGCATATCGCATTACGCAAATCTTGGGGGGGGGGGGGGGGGTGGGTCACTTTCATACACAAGTTGCTACCCACCCGTTTCCATCAACCTCTGAAATTGACCCTAATGGCGTATCGCACCTGTTCTGAAATGGACCGTTTTTAAAGAAAACGTCGAAACCTGTGAAAGAGTATCCTTTTTTCTTTTCTTTTTTGTGCGATCGGTGCTTGAAAAAAAAAACTTTTTAAGGAAAACATCGACGTGACGCCGTATAGCTGAAAAAAGACACCCTTTCGACGCCTTTTTTTGGACGCCGGTGCGAAGCTAGTCATGTTGGGAGTGACCGCCCCCCCCCCCCCCCCCCCCCACCCCGACCCCGGGTGCGCGATTGTGTACAAGCTGCATTTGAACGTGAAGTTCTGCTCCAAAGATGACTGTTTGGATAGATTCGGTGTCAATTCTGAGAAAAAACTGATAAAACGAAATTTTCCTCCGAAACACCGTCCTCTAGCAGCCCCTTGAAAGTAAAAATATATATATATATTACATTTATATTTGAGAGGATGTAAAGAAAGCTATAAGGATAACCACAAAAAGAAACATTTCAACTATCTTGTGTGGTAAAGATTTTAAACAAGTTACGTTTACATATCCAACAAAATAATTGTAGCTAGACATCCTCATTAGTCATAATTAGAATTGCTTCTTATTCTATAACACACTTCAACTATCACATGCAGAGTGGCCACTCCATAAATGTATTGCCAAGTAACAGCAATGCTATAACATATATAAATGAATGATTTTATGACTATAACACATGAATAGTTAATGAATCTCACCTGCTTTGTATTAGCAGCGTGTGCCATGCGGCCGAGATTATGAATTATTCATGTTTTATAGCCACAGGTTATAGTAGTGTCCCTTTATAAAGGGACACTAGGTTATAGTAGTAAGGGACACTAGGTTATAGCGATGAATACTGCGATGGTGCAAGTCCTGACAGAAACAAAATCGCGTCCGGGAAGCGTAATTTTGTTCGGCTGCACAGATTGGGGTTAGGTGCATGTTGAGCCTATGGGAAAGTTTAGGGTTAGGGTTAGGGTTAAATCAAGACCTCTTTTTTTTTAGGCCCCAATCTGTGCCGCAGAAAAAAATGACGCGTCCGGGGATGCCTGCGGTCTTATATAAATGTCTAAATAACAAGCCTGCAGTCGATGTTAAAAGACTGGAAAGAGAGGCAATATAAAAATACTAACAAAATCATGTTGGAAAATATGATATTGCTGTTATAGATTCAGGATTTTTCTGAAAATGTGGAGTCCATGTAAAGAATAAATAAGTTTATAAAATCGAGTGGGAGAAGTTTAAATAAACGATTTTTCAACTTTTCACAACTTTTAGATTTCCATCTTTCATTGTTATAGTATCTGAAAGCCTAGTATCGGGAAATGATTCCAAGAGGGACGCGTTTTTAAACAAAAATTTGAAGACACCATCAGTGGTGTCTAATTTCGGCAGTTCGTCGACCCGCGCCGCGACTCTACCGTTTAGTAAAAGCCATGCAAATATCAATATGTAAAAAAGAGTGTATGGCATGCAAGCAAATGCTTGGTTAATACGTGATATAGTTTTCAACATGCATTCCCATTAGAAATATGTCTGTGTGAAAAGCTTATATATTCTTTTAACCAGGGATAGATTCCATTTATTCCTTTTTATAAGGTCCAGTTCCTCTGGACGAAAGCAAAATACAGAATAAGGAAACGCCAAATCCTATACCGGAGAGGACATTATACAGTGTTTTAATTCGTGCGTATTTGGCACAAAAATTAGGATTCGGAGTCGTTAATAGGATCTCACAAGTGAGATATCACCTTATTCAGCACAGACCTTCTCAAATCTCGTGTTCCCGAAATAATATTGATTTCTAGCAGTGCTGAAGATATATGTAAAAAGAAATATCTTAATTGAATTCTTATGATAACATTTCAATCTCAATTGCCGAATAAATAAATTTTTAAAATTCAAAATTATTATTCAAATCAACACAATGATCGTACAAGTGAGTAAGCATTACATGTTCCCCCTGACTGTCTCTCATGTAGGGTGAACTGTATTCATCGATGGAAATATAGTATGACTACATCTATCTTATGGTAGGCCTACTTCAGACTGTAGGCAGACGTGTACCGATATTATTTATCTTACAGACCTTAACAGGAGTCACGCCACTTATGGCTGCCGCAAGGGGAGGACATCTGGACTGTGTACGTCTGCTGCTCGAAAACAATGTAGATATTGAGACAGAAGATGCAGAAGGATGGACAGCCCTCCATTATGCTGCAGCAAGGTGAAGTGTTTGTACAACATTTTTCATACTTTAATAATACTACTAATTTTCTCCATTACTATATCACAAAATATAATTCAACTGTATTGTTGATTCATTCCACAAAAATATTCATCATTTTGATAATCAAAGCAAAATAATATATTTTCTTTTTCTTTATAACATGATATTCTTTATATCTCATTTTATTGGTAGGTTTATTAGTGGTTGCACAGGACATTTAAATTTGAAAATAAATGCGACACAACCAAAAGTTCCCCTCCACTTCCATTTCGCCTTTTATTTAAACAAAAGGTATGTAGTTTGATTGGGGGGGGGGGGGACATGATGCGGAAATGATTATGATAAGTAAATCTCGAAAACAGAATTTCCTTTGTTATCTTAGAAACATGATATTACTAAATAAAGTTTAAAAAAACATTGACAGTGTTCATAAATACTCTAAACATAAAGTTCGTAAAAATATATATACATATATGCGTGTTATGCTATATTGTTTTAATAAAGTGGGGATGACACAATAGTGAAGAATCTACTGGATCGGAAAGCAATAATGAGCACGAGACTTTCTAGAAGAGGCCAGTCACCAATAAGTATTGCACTAAGCTCTAGAAAAGCTGATACTGCACGGATTCTTCTTGATAAGGTACATGTAGCTGTAGGTCAATCAGCTTTATATGTTAATTACTATATATCTGATTCATTACCAATAATACCACCATCACTCATACTATACATTCTCTCTCACTAACTGTACTATTTATAACTCATCAACATCAATACCCTTTCCCCTCTTAGTCTTTCTGTTTATAGGCCTCCTGATATTACTCGGGAATAGTGTCTCTCTTTTATATGATGGTGTTAACAAGCCAATAGTACATGTATATTACCTTATATTATAATAATGATAATGATAGTAATGATAGACAACAATGTATTATGTACTAAGTGTCATCGTTTGTATGAATACTGATATCATATATATATATATATATATATATATATATTGACGGAATCAAAATTCATAAAAGGTAACACCATCATTGCGTGACAATATTTCAATTCCATCATTAACGTGTGTATGTGTGGGTTGTTTGTTTTTTCACAGGATGCAAACTCTATACATCACAGCGACAGTACTGGTCTAACACCCATTCACCATGCTACTATAAGCGGGCTATCATCAATCATTGAGGAGTTGCTATCATTAGGTGCAGGTGTAAATCCTCAGTCACACGATGGCCAGACACCCTTACATGTTGCCATCAGACTATGCCACTGTAAGAAAAGACAGGTTGAAGTGACGACAGCTTTGCAGAAGGTTACGTATTTTGTCCCTTTTTTTTTTTGGTTTTTTCTTTACAGAAACCTGTTAGGCTTTCTTAACAAATGGGCACACATTGTGCGTGTGGGTGTGTGTGTGTGCGTATGATTTATTATACTTTTACTAGAGAAGTGTCGTAGTCGGGTGGTTTAAGCACTTGACTTGAAAATCAAAGGTCGTGGGTTCGATCCCCGACACGGCACTAATGTCTTTTGGCAAGGCATTAATCTACATTTGCAACTCAATACCCAAGAGAGAAATGGGGACCCGGTAGGATGACGAAATCATTTGTGTTAGTAATTGCCTATGCCCTCATGGTGACCATAATGGTAGGAATACTCCCCAGGGAGTGGAGATGGTGCACATTTTGTGTGAATGAATCCGATGACCGGGGTAATAACATTTGTAAAACGCTTAGAGACGATATACTATATTAAGCGCTATGTAAATCCAAGTTATTATCATTATTATTATTAAACCGATTCTCTGAATATCTGCCCGTTGTGGATTTTGGGAGGACAAGGAGAAACTTGATCATGAACATTATACAGATATTCGTCAGTATGTGTGCGTATGTGCTACTGTGTTTTTGTTTGATAGTTTCCGGTTGTTAAATCATAACTATTTACAAAGGCTTAAAATTAGTAACATGCGTAACCACTCCGTTTTTTTTTTTTATGGTTTCTTTTTTTACAATCTTTTCATTGACTTACAAGGTAATTTGTGTGCATATTTGTCGTGCGTGTTCGTAGATGTGTGGACGAAGCTATCGAATGACGATGGGGCGAACACGTGCTCATTTATATGGACATGTAGATTTATTATTATTATTATTATTACTATTATTATTATTAATAGTAGTGGTAGTAGTAGTAGTAGTAGTAGTAGTAGTAGTCCTACCATAGTCGTTACTGTTTTCATTACCATTGTCATTGTCACTATTTCATCTTAGCACTAGATAATGACATGTATTAAATGGATTGCTGCAAGTATCAACGTAATACACTCATAATAATCTCAGTCTCTGTAATTCAAAATGTAGAAAACGTGTTGGAATGTAATAAAGTCACTTAATCTAGACATTCTGTATTTGTTTGTTTGTGTGTTTCACAATAATATAGTTCCTGCAGTTACGAAATCATAAGACCTTAACCTTTTCATGCATTAACGAAAAAGATACAACAAGAGAGTGATGACGACATATCCCCCGCGGAGGCTCTGATACAATTCCTTATAAATCAAGGATCCAAGATCGACATCAAGGATAACGCAGGCTTTACCCCGGTACAGTATGCCAGAGATGAGCGCATTAGGCAAATGGTTTTACGGAGGTGAGAAAATTATAAAGAATTAGTTAATCAGGCTCCGTAAATTACGATTCTGCTTAAAATTTATTTTAAAAAAAAAAACATCAACTCAAGAAAATAAAATCTGAAAAAATATGACCACAGAATTTATGTACAAAGTTCGTACAATTGTTGTATTATGGCCATGCTGATAAATTAATGGATATTTCATGTGATTTGTATCGATTGCCTATTTTATTTTAGTAATCAACACAATGTTTATACATCACTGTGATAAAAAACAACAAGATAATCTACGGCGTCAAACGTGGATATATGATAAGTAATACATCCCAATTATAAATAGACTCGTACAACCTTCTTTATTTTTTGCAGCTTATCCGAAGATGATGTTCATGAATTCCGCGGTATGTATTTTATCTGATTTTCAGTAGCTTTACTTTTCACTAAGATATCATAAAATCCACTGTTTTGCCCTATTTGGTTACCTTGTTCCTTTTTTCGTATGAAAAAATGTAGATCTACCGATTGCAAGATTTACTGTTAGTCATCGCATTATTGGCTGTGAAGGAGGGATTCTACATTTAGACAGCTGTGACGTCACTATGTCGATTCCACCAAGGAGAGTGCAGGCTGGCTCTTGCCACGATGTATCTATAGCTCTAGTTACTGATGATCCCCCACCTATCCGAGAGGGGGAGTTTCTTACAGGCCATGGCATTGGAATCACATTCCCTGCACAGTGGTGCTATTCCAAGAACCAGCCTATAACGTTAAGTCTCCCTCATGCCGCAACATTGCTGAAGTCAAACGATGTTCATGCTGACATTATCTGGAAACAAGATAAATTAACCTCAGGTTAGTTGTTAATAGGAGGATTCAAGGGAGTTGTAAACACAAAATAATATTTTTTAGGATTTGCCACGTGAAATTCAAATGACTCTCTTTCTTGACGCAGTGAAAGTGTTGATGTTTTTATTTCATGTAAAAATGCGCTGTTCTTTTATAGATTAGTTTTCATACATTCCTCACTCGCCTATTTATATATTTTTCCATCAAAATAATGCCTGTTTCTTATCATCATTTCTTCAATTTGCGAATGTTGTAAACGAAGCACTTAGCAAGGAATTGATATTTTTTGTCAAAGTCATCACATCAATTAGGGTCATACAACAGAAAGCAAAACATTTTTTTAAATAAATATTTGTATTTGAATTTGAATTGTTTTCTTGTCAATTTACAACTGTTTACAGTTCACCGTGAACGGTCCCTTGGTGATGGTCATACACAATGTATCCTTAACGAAAGGGATATCAAGCTCGTCATAGATGCCAGATCTGTAATTCAGGACAAGGTACAGCTTTGGATACCGATAAAGCGTCATTATCATAGTCATGTTAAACGAATGGTGTGCACCCCTTTCCTTCCCATTGATACGGCACAGGGAGAAGACATCACACTCCGGATGTACATACATGAAGACATACCTTACATTGTTCAGGTAATTTATATATATAATACTATTTCTTATATATATAGTTTAGGTGTGGGGATTTGGAGACCCTTAAGAACATTTGCATACTTTACATAAACATGAAAAATGTTACACATACAAAAAGTTTTGTATTCTCTTCAGTAACTTCTTCTCTTTATTTGGTAAAAAAATTGTGGCCATGATGTAACTGATTAATAAGATAACAATGATTAATGACGTCATCACCAAAGGTCTCTCATTACCTACATTTGTAGGTAATAAGGGTCAGTTACAAATCAAGACATTTTAAATACAATTTGAATGAAAATGGGAAAACACTTTTTGAAAGAGAAACATGCAGCCAATAAACTTACTGTAATTTTGAAAAGATTTTAAAACAATGTGGCCCAAAATATTTCCATACATGGACAATTAACCAACCAGCACCGGGTCATTGACTGTCCTCGGCATATCCGACATTCACAACAAACGACCCCCATATTAGACCTGGTGTCCCCCATTGCCTACACACATTTCTGATCAGACACTATTCATAATGTGCATTGCAAAACCCATTCACACAATGGCCATAAGTTTTCTGTGATGGTTGGCACACTTCATAAACTTCCTTTTAAAACTATTTGTTAAAAGCCATTCCTAAATATCTGCATACACCACAACATTCAGTGAAAATTGTGTTATTATATCAGAGCAAAATTGTACAATCAAAATTGCTTCCCTTGGTAAATTTTGCCAATTTTCTCGGAGAAAGAACGCATATTATAGTCTTCGAAATTGCGCTATAGCAATATTGGAGCCAACACGGACAGACATTGATGGGTTCAAGCTTGGTGGTCTCCAATCCCCTATGGTCTCCAATTCCCTACCCCTACCCTATATAAATTCCGAGAAATAATGATGCTGCGTTTATGGAGAACAATATAGAAATTTTGCACTTAGAGCTTTGTCTAGTAATGATTGTTGATATGCGCCAAAATATGCTCATCCTAACCCCATATAATTTCTTCGTAAATTGAGCATCATATTTTATTGTAGTTTTGTATATTTGTTTGAATTCCGCACAGAACTTTAGTCTTTATTATATATATATATGTATATATGTATATATACATATATATTTGTATCAAAAATCTTTATTTCAACTGTTTTATTTACCATTTCTATAACCGTAACAGCGAAAAATCGAAGAAAATTTAGTACACTCTTTTGAAAAATGTTAATTATTCCCGTTAACCCCTTTTGCGCCGCATTATCATTACAGCTATCATGTGAAAAGTGTGTTTTTACCTATCACAGAGTGCCAAGTCTGTCAATGCATTGAAGTCTTTTAGCTTTTTTAAACAATAAATTTGTGTAATGATAACACATAAAAATATTCAACTTTTTGAGACGGACCTAGTCACATTTTTCGGATGCTGTATATGCAAGCCTATTATTTGATTCGAATACAATGTCTGAATAAGAAAATATTACTTTGCTTACTTCTGAATAAAGCGCATGGCATAGCTCTGAATGATTACATATATCTTGTAATAACCCTTTTTCAATCAGTATCTAAAAAAAGTCTAATGTTTGACTCTTATGGTACAATTTTTCTCTCTCACAAAGGTTTATGCCTTAAATTTGCATCAGTGTAAAAATAGAAATGTCACTGTTTCCGATTCATGCAATCTTTTGGTGAAAAACGGGGGGAACACTTACTTGATATATATAGTTAATTCAAGGAAAATCATGTCATGTGATAACACATGTACAATCTTTAGAGAAAGGTACTCTAGAACTGTTGAACAGATTTGCATGGAATGCAACGCATTGTGAATCAACTTTGGCAGATCGTAGATTTCAATCACTACATTAATTATGAGATCTGCTGTCACTGTTTTGTTTATGTTCTTACTATAAAACAGAAAATTCAGGAAGAAGAGGAAAATCTGCTATACCATCGGGTACATCCTGGGAGATGTTTTGGTCTTGAACCTGAGTCAAGTGATCTAGAGCTGGAATGCAATGGGGAAAGAAAGGTAACACTTATTCTATAAACGCCTTATCTGTAAAAACTAGTTTCATTCAATTTTTAATCTGTTTCTATTTTGATTTTTTGAATTTTAACCACTTAAATTTCTATTCCTTAAATTCTATTATAAACGACTGATGTGGAAGACTAGTCAACGCACCCTTTCGGCAAAACCGGGGGTGGGCGCTTTGGACGATAATCGCGTTCCAGTCAACGCGACACTCCTAACGCACCCTTTCGCCACAACCGGAGGGTGGGGGGGGGGGGGCTTTGGACGAATGGTCGCGTTCAAGTCAACGCGACGCGACGCTACTCACCCTTTCGGCATAAGCCGTAAAGGGTAAGTGTCAGTTGTGCATTTGGTTTTAGGTTAGGTCTAGGGTAAGTGTTAAGATTAGGTGTGGATTAGGGGTTTGGCACATAGCTGAATTCGATTAGTGTTGCAAATGGCGCAGGTACAATATTGTCTTAAATCCGTCCACAACGGGTTGAAGACTGCCCAAATGCCGTAGGGATAAATAAACACTAACTATTGTAAACATAATATGTTTTCAGATCCTCTCTGCAAAAGATTTATTCAACCGGCAGAAGACACTGGTTTCGCTGCCCATCACGACGGAAACCAATGCCAGAACGCAGATAATTAACATCTCGGTTTTAGCAAGAAGTACCAACCAACCAAAAATCAGCATGGCGTTCGTGGTTATACTTACTGGTTTGTTAATCTTCTTTTCCTCCCCTCCTTCTTCTACAAATGTTTCTAGAACATAATTTTCATGGAATCGAGGATCACTGCATATTAATTTTGTCGTTATGTTTATATTCTGAAGTTTCTCGAGTTGTGAATTCGACGAAAACCTATCCCTGAGTGATTTTAAAGTAGGAACAACATGTATTATTAAATTGCGCGGTACCTTCCAGAACAAAGAACTTAATAGATTCGTCTTATATTATGTAATTGCTTTAATTTTTACGCAATTACCATCCCCAAAGTTACGCAATACATGGAATCGAAAGTACTCTTGTTCCGATGAGATAAGTAGGTTCACAACAACTTTACCCATTTCTCTCAAAGGATTCTCCGTCGACATACACTCAACCCTAGATGAGTTGCTCCCTGGATCAAATTTGGACCTCAGGTAAAATTAATCTAAGATCCTTTTTTTTACACGAACAGTATTTGTGTGTAAATCCTTGTTTGCTGAACACTACCACTATACTATGCTTTTTTCTTTGCGTGATATGCTCAAAGGCATTATTTTGATTTTCATTATTATATTTATTGAAACATAACATAAACAAGATGGGGAAAATATGATGTTGATTGTACCAGATTAACAATATGAACATCATTACACGATATAAATTAATAATCTATTACTGTATTATTGTGTATTTACTGTAAGAACTAGTAAAGACAAATCCAAAAGAAATGAAAGTCTGGCTCAAATTAAACGCAATACCAATAGTTTAGTCATCAAGGGTTGAAACTTTTGCAGTGGATCGAGAATACGCCGACATCAAGATCACGAAACTTGGTTAATATGATATGCTATTACTTGAGACTCGGCTGAAGTATTGTCAAGCGTCACAAAGGGGTCTGTCATTGGCCCACTTCTCTTCCTCTTTATATCAACAACATCAATGGAAACATCTCGTCGAGTGCGATGCTATTTGTAGATGATTTCATCCTCTACCGGGCGATCAAGTCGATCAATGACACCCAAATCATCCAGTCCAATCTGAATAGGCTACCTAGCTGGCCGGACAATTACAATTATTAAGTGAAAAATTAAATTCAACGTTGCCAAGTGCACCAAATGTTCCTCGGATTTTCAGGAAAAGACTTTACCTTATCAAACGAATATACACAATGACCGGTACCACTCTCAAGGAGGTAAACCAAAATTGTTACTTGTCACTGACAATTAAATGCGAAATGGACGTCCATGTATCAGACCTGTACTGAAATGGCAACGACTTGAACAACGGCTTCTGGCTAGGCACTGACTCTTCCTCAAATCTATTCATGACCAAATCGCCATATACCCCCAACCTGGAGTACATTACGCAACCCCTGATGTTCCTAAAGGCACGCATCATTCTCCTTTCTCCAACATGAGATTCCATACCTGATAACTTTTTCCCAAGAACCATTCGGGCCTCGAATCTAATCCAAAACTAAACTCCAAAATGTATTAAATAGGCAAAACACTCTCGAATGATAACGTTCTTATTGGTCAACAATACCCGACTAAGAGCATCGGGATCTGAGTCATATGACGGGGGTAGTACATCGTATCTCCTAATTGACAATTTACTGGGATGCTAGGTAATGAAATTATTTAGTTTTACTAATCAGTGAAATAACGGCATTTTTTCTCTCTTTTCCATTATTTCCAATAATAGCAACGCTGAAACCATTCGAAGTGAGGAATTCATTACAAAAGAGATGAACACTGATCAGTACTACCATCTTGGTCTAGCATTGGGATTGTCCTACCAGACACTTGACAGCATCCAGCACAGAAGCAGAAAAGATGAGGAGGCGGGGGTTTATACCCCAAATCAAAAAGCTGCTATCGTAATGATCCGCTATTGGAAATGCTTGCAGCATTCCGTCTCCTTCGCAAACGATCATCTGAGAGAAGTGTGGAAGTCCGTGAACGACTCGGGTGATTCAGATCGATTTATGGAACAAGAACCAAGAGCAGGTAATCACTCAAATCGAACTGGAAGTGCACCGTGAAATATAGAGCTAAACTAAAACTGAGACACAATTGGAATCTATTAAAACAATCTCTTCTTCTTCTTCTTCTTCGTCTTCGTCTTCTTCATCTTCTTTTTCTTCTTTTTTTTTACTCCGAGATTTGTTTTCTTTTTCCCTTTTACTCTTAAATGTTTAATTAGATACTTTTCCACTTTTCGCCTTTCACTGAATGTCAATGAGGCTTAATAATGCAACTCTTTAGAGAAGCCCACCATGCACAAGCCATGCTTTATATCCAGGCTCCTCATAATTTATTAACAAAAACACCCATTCTTATCTTTACTTCATCATTTAGCGTATACTTGATTTAAGTTATTACCCCCTATTATTTTGTTACCGCATGTATGAATTGCTTGTGATCGTTCGTTCGTACGAAGAATATAAAGGAGTACATCATCTAAATAGGAAGATCCTTATTTAGCCAACTAATTGTCTCATCATCGAGCTCTCAAAGTCCAGAAGCACCGTGAGGGGATTTGTAGATAGGACAAGCATCGATGACATGATCCATAGTTTGGATCTCCCCACAGGCACAGTTTGGAGATGGATCAGCTACAATTTTATGCAGGAAGTATTGTGTACGGCCAACTCAAATTCTGATACGATTAAGGTTGACCCAGGCTTCTCTTGAGAAGTCGCTGCCACTTGGTTTTGCACAGGGCTCTGGGATGAACTATCCAGGTGGGTAAGTTGAGGGGGGGGGGGGCTTCTCAAGCGGCAGCTCAGCAGCCTGTGTTGCAAAGTGTCTTCTAGGGAGACGTTGTCCTTCAACGGCAGAGGGGGCAGGAACAAAGCTTAGTGTACTGCGCATCTCGTCTGAGCTGAACTGGTGGTATGCTAGACAGTATTGGCAGGTTGCTGACAGGTGTTGCAGTGTTCCGCTGATTAGTCTTATAGCATCATTGAGGCCAACATCAACCTTGTGTACATGGGTGCTGTGGCTCCATTGCAGGTGCGGCTGACTCGGCGATGGATAAGGCAAAAACTAGAGTGAAGGTGCGAAGAGTGGTGAAATCAGCTCCCCATCCGGTCCTGTAAGCTTCTTTAGGAAAGACACTCTGGCTTGGGTCTTTTGAGATGTGGCTTTGGCATACCCGTGGAAGGTGAGGCTCCGATCAAGAATGACACCTAGGCACTTTGGCGTGGGGTCGAAATTCAGCCTAGACCCATTTAGTGAGATAATCAACTTTCGGTTGGCGCATCGGTTTGCCAGATGGAAGACGGAGGATACAGTCTTCGCTATGCTCATCTTGAGATGCCATCTGTTGAAAAACTCGGCTGGCATGCTCAGGTCCTTCTCCAGTGATGTTTCGATTACCTCGGAGGAATCGTTGACGAACCCCAGTTCGGTGTAGTCTGCATAGGAGTACTGCATGCATTCCCCATTAGGCATATATCAGAGACATAGATGTTGACAAGTATCGGGGCGAGGAGAGAGCCTTGCGGCACACCATTGCGGTGTCTCCTCTTTCTGCTGCATTCGCCGTGAGATGTTTCCAGAACAAATGAACGGTCCTGTACAAACAGCATGATAAATATGACAATTCTTATTATGGAATGGTCTGCAGGGTCTTGAGGTATATACCATGGTGCCATACTGTGTAAAATGCAGTAAAGTCGACAAGAACTGCACCAAACTTCTGCTTCTTCTGGAAGGCCGTCTCTATGTCGTTGACGAACCGGACCACTTGGTCGGTGGTTGATTTACCTTTCCTGAAACCTGCCTGTGTAGTAGGTAGCTTCTCTTCGACAGTGTCGACGATTCCGGCAAGCAGCAGCCTTTCAAGTAGCTTGTAGATGTGAGATAGCAGGCTGATTAGACGATAGCTCTTGGGATCGTCTGCAGGCTTCTTGGGCTTCAGAATGGCAATGACTTTAGCGGTCTTCCATTTCGATGAAATAGTGGATATTGTCATGCAGGTAGAGAGAAAGGTTGTAGCCAGGAAGTAGCTTTGTGACTCATGTTCTTGAGGAACTCTGTGTGAATGTTATTGTGGTGGGCCCGTTAATAAGTCGGTGACGACAAGATCAAAACAAAATGAAAACAAAAGAAGCTCGGATATACAGTTGAAGTCCACTTTATTAATTATAAAAGTCAGCCGAAACTCCAGTCAGGCGCGGATCCAGGATTTCTTAGGGGAGGGGGCCCAACATTTTATTTTATTTTGCTCCCGAAAATTTGTAAATCGCGCCGGGGGGGGGGGGGGCCTCGAAATGGCCCTCGAATGGCCCATCCCCCCCCCCCCCTCCCCAAAAGAAAAGAGGTAAAAATCACTTTTCCCCCCCTGGATCCGCCACTGGCTCCAGTAGTTACAAACGAAGATTAATTAATTTAGAACATTTCAAATAAGCTGCTTCTCTCAAAGGCTGGGCGGCCCTATTGACAGTAAACTAGCAGCACATCCTAAACATGGTAACGGAATGAAATAAAACTTAAATAAACTCAACTAAAAAACTGACCTCAAAATCCCGCACATGGCATTTAAATACTCCGGCACCCGACGAGGCTTAGATACCATATGATATTGCCAGCCAACCAGGAGGACCCTTACGAAGACAACCAATTACAAGATTAGATATATAAAATTACCCTTAGGTCATCCGACCAATTGAGAGAGGAGTTATACATTTAATTAATTATAACCAATGACAGAGCATAATAAATAAGAGTGATTTGAACTAGTCACCGACAAAAATGGGAGGAGTCTATCTCTTCGCGAAAATGTCAGGTCCCGGGAAAAACAGTCTATTGTCTAACGTGTTTATAGGAAATGAACACCTGTACATCTTAATGCAGGAATTAATTTCCAACGTGCTTATCGAAATGAACACTTTAATCTAATGCAGGAATTCAAAACCAGGGGTTGTTTACCCGCTCCCGGCATACTATTGGAAACATAATTAATGCTATTTAACTTTTAGATGTATACCAAGTCAAACTAATAACCGTACAATTAATCAACCCAGCCCGGCTCCTCTATGGCTCTTTAGGTCAATATGTTGCCCAAATCAGCGTACCACTACATTATCATTGCTTTGACGGACTTTATTGATTTCAGTGCAGTTTCAAACTCAT
This sequence comes from Strongylocentrotus droebachiensis, assembly GCA_035222895.1. Lineage (NCBI taxonomy): Eukaryota > Metazoa > Echinodermata > Echinoidea > Camarodonta > Strongylocentrotidae > Strongylocentrotus > Strongylocentrotus droebachiensis. Next base: position 71,404 of record JAVYIG010006480.1, read on the forward strand.
CCAAGGTAGAGGTTTCAGACATGGAGGTTGACTCTAGAGTGGAATTGAGGAGGTTCTTTAACTCAAAGTTCACTAAGCGAGAGTGGATTTTGGCCTCAGTGGTTTTATCTTGCCACTTTCTATTGTTAACTAGGACTGAAGCGGTGGAGTTTGCAGTAACAGCACACTGTTTTGGAGCACTGCTTCGACCAGTGAGTTTGTTGATGGTAGTCCAGGCCTTGCGACTAGAGGGGTAAAGTTGATCTCAAAGACTTTTTTTCTTCCCATCTAATCTTCCTCTTTTCTCTTAGTAATATCAGCAGGTCGTTCCCTACAGCTTCTCTTTCTTCAATGGTCTTGGACTAAGTGTAGGATGCATACAGACGGTCGCATTCTTCGACCAAGCATGTAATATACGGGTGTCTTCTGCCCCCGGGGATGGGGAGTTTTGTCACCTGATGTAACATGGAGCAGAAAGCAGAATAGGAGTCATTCACATTGTTGGTGGAGGGGTCTGGCAGTCGAGATGTTAGCTTGTATGTGAGTTCCTGGAACTTGGGCCAGTCAGCTTTTCTGAAATTCCATCTCTTCTTTGGTAGGTTGAAGATGTGAAGCTTGATGTCGCTTGGGATGATGATTGGAAAGTCCGACAGTGGCCGGACCCTTAACTTGGAACTTTGGAAGGACAGTTCTTGAGCAGGTGTGTCTAATGTTGGATGAAACCAGTGACAGGTCAGGGCAATTCCATGATTTGTGGCTCCCTGAGTAGAATGTGGGGTTGTTCTTACTGTCATACAGTATCACTAGCTCCTGGGATTCGAGCCATTAAAAATGAGCTATTCATTCTCGTTGGTGTTAGGGTATCCACAGGCAGTGTTGCGACTGTTGAAATCTCCGCAGAAAAAGGAGTTCCGGGGCATCTTTGGGAAGAGCATGATTTCAACATCTACAGGTGGTGGCTTGTACAAATTGCAGGAGTGCATGGGTTCCCATAGCTTCAAATGTGCTCCATTGTAAAGCTGAGTTCACAGGAGATCGTCCAGTGGTGGATGCTTTCATGCCTTGTTTCACGTAGGATGCAATCCCATGCTTCTTGTGTGGTATGAAGCAGATCAGATCAAAACCTTCGATGTGAAGGTGTTCTTCTGTCTCACAGTGTGTTTCTTGAAGGCAGATAACATTAACCCAATTTTCCTTTGCAATATGAGGATAATCAGATCTCGCTTTGAGCGGGTAAGGCCTTCAGCGTTGAGTTGGAGTACATAGGTCGAGGTGTCAGCCACCATCTTGATGGCTTGTCCTGAAAAGGACACGTGTTTCCAGGAACTGCGTAGGAAACTCTCCTGATGATAGAGGGCTAAAGATGTAGGCCTACTGGCGATAAGATCGCGATAATAGACTTCAAATTGTTGCTTTAGTTCTATTAGTTGACAAATGTCGTAACAGCTAGGTCGCCATACGTGAAGAGAGCAACATGCTTTTGATGGAACTGTAGAACAAATAAACTTTAAACTCTAAACATCAAAGATATTATACAGACTAAAGGGAAATTTTTGAATCGCTACCATGTTAAAATTTAGTGTATTCAGTGACTCGCGTTAATCGGTATGGCTAATTTGCACTGTTAATTCGCGTTCCCATTTTCCCTCTCTTTCATGAATATAAAGCCAATATGGATGGCCTCGTAGACATGGCCGAGGAGTTACATCAAGAAGAACCGAGGACCACGCCGAAAGTGCGAGATTCGGAGAGTAAGGTGAGTTCATCTGTTAACCAGTTTATGCGCTTGTTACCCAGCGCGTACAGCAGCGCGCGTTTCCGATTTATATGCATATTAACGCGCGCACGAAGAAAATTGTAGTTGTTTACACACCCCCTTTTTAATATTCTATAACCCCCTTTTTTACATTTCTCAGGAATCCAAAGAGAGAGAGAAAAAAAACACCCCCTTTTTAAAGAAATATCCGGGTGAAAAGTCATATACACCCCCTTTTTTTTACAATTCTCACTGAGGCCGGACTTTGTCACGCGAAAAGTACCCCTTTACCGGAGATTTACCAGTTGCCATTCGAGCGCAATGTCTAATTAAATTTCTATAATTGCAGAATTTACAAGTACGGGAAAGCCGAATCTGATGTTGGTCCATCAATTTAATATCAAGAAGGCTAAAGCCCCCACCCCCTCCCCCCTTCTCCCACACACACACACACACACACACACACACATGCACCCTCTCGATGTGCTATATGTCGAATAATAACGACAATAATAATAGTAACACTATAAGCCGGGTGGTTGTGCGTATTATAACCGACACGAAAAAGCCAGCAAAAAGCCAACATTGGCATCGGCTGGAATAATGTATAAGGCCCTATATCGTTTTTTTCAACGGCTGGTTCAAAATTATTGAATAGTTGTGGGGTCCAACAAATATTGCCAATGGTTATATTTATGAATATTTCAGGCTTCTCTGAACCGATTTTGATCAACCAAAGATGATTTTGTCATTTAAATTGTATGTTCTTTCAAATTTGACAATCAGTTTTTCATTATCTCACAAAAAAATATTTTGTGTAGCGCCCTCTGCAACAACACTCAACTATCCCTTAAAGTTTTTGCCATGAAGAAAATGGCTAATTTGAAACATCACATAAAAATATAGAAAAATGTGAGTTACAGACAATTTCCTAACCATCCTTGTTCGTTATTGCATTATTTAGGGCTGCATTTGTCACATTATTATTAAAAACCTTTTGTAAACATTGTTTGAAAGTATTAATTAGTTGAAACTAAATGAGTGGAAACTTTCGTGTTAGACATTTCTTTTCATCAAAATATGTATTTCTTTATTTCACTGGGACTACCCATTAGTACGCCATTACAGCGATGATAAATATGATTATCTACCAGCTTTCAGACGATGTCGTTTTTTTTCTCTCTTAAAAGGACACAGAAAAAAGAGGGCTATTGGAGAACATAGGTCCAAGGAAGCTAACCAGGACACCTAGCCCGGGCGATGACATGTCATGCAGGTATGGTAGCATTAGGGGACTGCCCGAAAATGGAAAAACGATGACTTTGTATGGTGAAAATAATGTTCAATGAATGCAAAATGATATTTAAGAATAATAATTATTTGAACAGGTTGGTTCTAAATCAGGATACATCCATACAAAGGTGTTATGAATGACAAAACCTTTTACTTCCATAATTTGCAATGGAGCTTGGTCCTATTTTGATTTAAATTTCAAAAGATTCGATTGACTCTCTGTTATAAATCCATTAAAAAAAAAAAATTAATATGTGGATGTAGCATTTTCAAAAACTAAAAACGTTAAACACTGTACACATGACAAATGCAGTGCAAACTGTTGCAAACCATCTTTTATTTTAACGAAAACTGGCAGTCATTGTGTCAACATATAGTTTATCAAAGCTTATATCATACAAATAACAATTAATGCCAGGGGGGTATCCAATTTGATGCAATTCTCGCTGTTCAGTTTCAGGACGGGGCTAGAGGAAGAGGATCCCTTTCCGCCACACGGTAAGCTGCCCTGATACATACCATCACAAACATTTACTTTACTAAATTATGGTATCATACAACATATACCCATTCAGGGGCGGCCGAGCAACTTCCAAAGGGGGGGGGGGCACCAACAAAAAGGGCACCTACAAAGGGAAATCTCTCTACAATTTTTCATTTTTTAGACATTGATATATACCCCTACATTGTGATTACATTATCAGGGACGATTTCAATATTTGTTTCTTTTTTAAAATCATACAAGATATTGCTTAAAGGGAAAGACTATTTGGAAGCGCCCCCTCTCAAAAGATGAAATGGAAGCTCTTATTACCAATCATGTGAAATAATGTGTTTTGACTAATACGAGATCATACAAATTTTGCAGAGAAACCACCTATACTAACTGATATATTTGGTAAATTATTATATCTATTTGGACCTGATAGATATAACGCACGTGTCGCGCACGTGTGCGTAGTCCCATATGCATCTTTCTGTGTACAGTGCTTGTAACTTTACCAAGACTGGGCCAAATTTCTTATCATTTTGATGATTCCAGAACTTTGCAGCTAGTAGACACCAAGACTATGCTAGATGATCGACCTTTTCTGATCGATTCCACAACGTTTCTTTCACAATGCAATCGCATGACCATAACTGGTCTAGTCTTTATTTTTAAGCATCATACATTGCAGTTAGGTGTGATGGTCTGAATATTCATTTGCGAGTGAGCGAAGCGAGCGAGGAATTTTCCCATAATTCTGAACAGCAAAGTTTTCAATGAATCTACCTAAAGGGATGTGCCTGTGGTTTTTATGTGTTATAACTTTTGTGTGAAAATCAGAACGAATTATCCGTCTTTTTTTAATAATTTAAATTATTTGTTTATTTAACTTTTGTGGGATGGGACTCTTTTTATCAAAACGAGTGCTGTATATTTTTCATAAGGGGTCCACTAAAACACTAAAGACTGAATGGCTACACTTCAAAATTCACACGTTTTCATTTAAAAGTAAAACGTGCATAATATCTGAAGTCAAAAATATATACTCATTTATTGATGTTTTTTTCAGATGAAACGGAAGGCCATACTGTACAACATGGAAGAATTAAATACGAACCTTCTTAACTCTGAAGCAAACAGTCCCAGAGTATAATAATTATATTTCTTTCATCAAGCGGCATTTTGTATGACCTTTCCTGATTAATTTACAATGAGCATTTTTCAATTTGATATAAAGTAATTCACCAAAAAGAAACCCCAATAATATAGCATCTTTAATTTTAAATATTAGTCAGTGTCAACATAATATGTTCAAGTTAATGGCTGATTTTTTTGGCGAAAAACCTATTACAAATCTGCCAGTAAAGCCCTGATTAATATGAAGTACATGAAGAGAGAAGAACTTCGTAAATGATGGCAACTTCCTTTTCCTCTTTTGAAAAATTATATTTCTGGTTGTATTGCTTACAGTATTGTCTTTTGACAACATTGTTTAACCATCATGATATTGGAAGCGATAATAGGGGTTTAGTATTAGCGACAATATGCTATTTTAATGACATTACTTTACAGAAAAAAGAATAGACAAGGAAAAATCACCGAAATGCCGTTGTTTCAAATGCAAGAACCAATACGTGTAGATAGATAGAAACTACCATGGCCGTGTTGAACACAATCATTATGATCTATGTATTTTATCAGTCATGGTTTGTCAATGTTATAGAAGCTGGATGCTCCAAAGAAGCAATCACTTCCTGGGTTGAAACAGGGCGCGTAGGAGAAATAGCTGATCTTGTCCCTAATGACCACCATTCAGATGCTAGGAATGAAGAAGAGCAAATGCAGTACCTTCAAACTCTCTCAGCAGGTAAGGGGGTTCTATGACCGGGTTCTGATTTTTGAGGTTCCTATATTGATTATCAATGATGAGGAACTAGAACTTTAGATCAAATTGATTTTTTTGTTCGCATATTTTTAAAACTTCTTTGTGTAAGGATATAGATTTAAACATTAATCTGCATTGACAATTACACTAACCTCCTTGAATAGTAGTCTTAAATTAATGTTCATTAGACAATTTAAGAATTATACAAAATGAAAATTAGAACAAGTGCATAGCAGACGAAATGACGATCGGAACAACTGATAATTTTACTGGATAATTTTAATCTACAGATGTAATCCTGAAAGTGAAATTAGAAAAATCGCGATATCAGACAAACTTGGATATACCAAAATGTTGATACATGAACTGATATTAGACAAAAATTATGTAAGACCGTATGTGCATCAGTGGCGGATCTAGGGGGTGGCACCGGGGCGCCCAAAATGTTTTCCCCATAGGTGCCAAAGGCACTGCAGACCTACTTAAATGTTATTGAATTCGGCGTCACTGCACATAAAATCAGCGCCATCTCATATATCAGCGCCATCTTTCATATAAGAAGCCGCACCGTCTGAAGGTTTCTCACTTTAAAATTCGCAGAAAAGGAAATTCACTTTTTTTTTTCTTTCTTGCCCGCTTTCCTCGCTCACTGAAAATATTAGTACCTGGCAAAAGACAACCCAGTTCGAGCGGAGGCCTAACATAATTATTATTGCTATAAATCTACAGACGTAGAAGACGGGGTAGTTATTTGTTAATGTCTACACGACATACATTTTATATCGTAATGAACAATTTCCTTAATGAGATATACATGATTCAAGAGGACACTTTTTTTTTCTTTTTTTTTGGTCTCGAAATTTGAAAATTTGACATTTTGTTCCGTTTGGAGGGGGGGTAAGGTCACCTTTTTAGGTCAGCCATTTTTTTTTTTTTTAATTAAAAATAAATAAATCAAAAATCAAAAGGGGGGGGGGGTTTCCCAAAAAACATACACATAAACAAAACTCAAGGGGGTGGGGTTTAACCCCAAAACTCCCTCCCTGCATACGCGTCTGGGTGCAACAATAAGTGCGCTCGAAGCGGGCGTGTTTACAGGATATACGGAATGGAAACGGTACTTTTTTAATTGCAATTCAAATGTTAACAGTAATATGTCCGTTCATCCTTTGCTACATTCCATTATGCATACATGATTTCAAGTATTAAACAAAAAAGAGGACGAAAATTCATTCAAACATAACAAAATGAATAAAACCAACCACAAGATCACACACGGACTTCGCAAACCGCTCAAAGATCAAGCATTCGTTAACACTTTAAAAAAAAATAGAGAGCTTTAGCAGCGTAGTGCGGGTGCCACCACTTCCAGGGGCGGAACCATGGGGCGTGGGGCGCACGCCTCCCCATATTTAACCCTTTAAAAAAAACAAGAATTCACATAACTGTTCAGTTTACTCATTCATAAATGCCTCAGAACATAGAGCATCTTAAGGTTAAAAAAATTCCGTGGCCCTTAAGCGGGCCTCGGACCCCCCACACCGTAAAGGAATCGCGCTTCGCGCTCGCAATTTCGTACATGTCATGCCCCCCCCCCCCCCCCCATTTGGAAAATCCTGGATCCGCCCCTGACTTCCGGAAGTTACGCTGAGTAAGACTGGGTCGGTGGCGCCTAAGGCCATCCCATGGTAGCTGCGACCCTGAAAATCTCAGAATATGCAGTTCCGATATATAATTTCCAAACGGGAATAGCAAATCGGTCGATAATAGTCGATTAAAGGTAAAGTAATATAAGTCTTGAGAGGGCGCTTTAAAACATAAAGGGTTTATTATTTACAATTTCATCACTTTAGACTCGGTTTCAACCGTGACAACGGTCATTGAATATTGTTAAATCGCAAATGCTTCCAATATGTCAAATGGGAGGGTCAAGATTTATAGGGGTTAACATGTTTTATTTTACGCTTATTTGATATAAGTTGTTTAGTTGATTTGAATAAGTAATTGATATGAAGATTGCTAAAAGTATTGATTGTTTTTAAATATTCTTGTATGTATATATAATTTGTAAACTGAATTGTATGAGTCTCCGGACTTTTTATTCAGCATGTTTTTATTTTCAATAAACCAGAATTGAATTGAATTGAATTGAATTGCATGTGTTCATCGACTTCAATCAACAAATTTGGTTGAGTACAATTTTTAGATCGCCTTTCGTTTCCTTTTCTCTTGAAGAAATGCAATCTAAAACGGATATGGAAGGCGTCATCGAAGATTCACTTCAAGAAGAATTATGGGTCGCACCGCCATGGCCAGGTTGGGAGTACAAGGTGAGCTTATCTCTTCGACAGGGTGTGTTAGAATTCTCATTTCTAAATTGTGACGAGTGAGTGAGTCTGGTGCGAAAACACCAATGGATCTGTCTATATCTTTAGGTTTCTTCTGGCCTAATGGCGCAGAATTTCCGGCACGAATCGAGCTGATCGGAATTTGCAACTTTAGCAGTCAACTTAAATTGATTACGATTCAAGCCCTCAGATGCTGTTCTTTACATTTATCGCAATTACGTTCAATCACCCCCCCCCCCCTTTCTCTTCACACACATATATACACACTTTTTTTTTTATTAGAGATTTCATTCAAAATAAATCATTACATAAAGAATCAATGTAAATGTCTTTAAGTGGGAAAATAACGGCTATTAGTTGTCGAATCGACTTTGCTACGTGCTAAAAAGTGCTAATAGTCTGATTTTCTGATCATTGTACCGAATGGTCGTATGTTTTGTGCTGCGCAAAGATTCAATCAGTTTCAGTTCGGCCATTACAAGAAGTGGGCTATTTATGTAGACAAATGCTCATGTACCCTTTATAGCTCATTTTATGTATGTTATTACCAAAGAAGAAAAAAGCCAGTCAATCACTCAATAGTGTCTGACAGTGAAGTCTAGCAAATAAACGGGTTTCCTTGCATAATTTGAATATTAGGACACTGCTAACGTTTTAATTTCACAGATAGGACACACATGACGTATTCATAATTCCTGCAAAGTTCTACAGAATTTGGTGTTTGCGAATTTTATTTTTTCAAGATCCCGGGAGAAAGAGGTCACTTGACAGAGACTACTCTAAGGAAGAAGAGACATCGTCAGAAGTCAACAAGGACTCGCAGCATCAGAAGCGACTCATTAAGCACGTAAGCCTCCCTCCCCCCCCCCCCCAACACCCCCCCCCCCTTTGCCCCTCCAAAAAAAAATCGATTTCCTACATAAAATGGCGCCGACTTATATTAATATATTGCACATAACAGCGAGATCGAAATTGAAAGTCGATAACTAATGTCTAAACTAGTATGCTAGAGCATGGGTGGACTGATAAACACTTCCAAGAAACGCACTGATTTATTACCTTTTTGATACAGAAATAATTATCAAAATAAAAAGAGAAAAGAACAACGTCCATAAAATATCACCTTTTCCTTCTTGTTTATAGAGATATATCTTTCGTCTGCTTTCTCTTCATTTTAACTCATTGACGACGAGTATCATTGCGCAAGAAGTCCCCCCAAAGTACTGCTCAAGTACCCTGATATTCGAAATATGACTAAAAATTGAAATAGTCTAAAAATTAAACAAATCTTTCATAGCCTAATGTCCCACAATCCAATTCCTGTGACTGTGCAGTCATTTTCACTGTATGTGATTTTTCAGATTTAGTTCATATTTTATCTTTTTTTCAAAACTTCATGATACTCCATTATTCTTACATGCTAAATCTATCTCAAGAGTTTCGTTCACATTACAACCGCAACGCCAGCACTTTTATTTCATATCATCCGACAAAAAATAGATATTCAGGCAAACAATATATTAAATCTTTGTACAGGTTTATCACAATGAGAAAACTATAGGAATATGAAATTAAATTCGAATTGCACTTTTTTCTTCACAGTGTGAGCAGAGTGGAAGACGACGAGGATCACTTTCAGTCTCCTGGTAAGTGGTAACAGGAAGTGGAGAGATTTCTCCACCCCAGTCTGATCCCTTATCCAATGGAAATCGAAACATGTCTTAATCATGATTTGGATTGTGTGAGATAGTGGTTGGAAAGAAATCATCTAAAAACTCTGAACACGGACAAAACATGCTGCATGATTGTTGGAACACCGCAGAAATTGCTGAACTTGCAATACACACAAATCGAAACAAAAGTTTCTAATGTACCAATCAAGCAAGTTTAAAATGTAAAATATCTGGGAGTTTGGCTAGACCAGCACATGACTTGGCAGGATCATGTGAAATACAGTTCTAATAAGATCTCCCTCTAGGTTGGCCCTACTCCGTAGAGTCAGGAAATATATTTTACAATTGGTAATGCCAGACTACTTGCCAATTCTCTTATCCTTCCATACTGTAAATATTGTAGTGTCTCATCTCATGGAGCAATTGCAGTAAAAGAACAAATGATATTTTGATTAAGCAAGACAAGCAGATGGCAACATTTGTCCCTAAAATAAATACATTGATTTCCACCTCTGAAATGTTCATGCAGTACCCGGAAATGGATTTATATGGAGAAAAAAATGGGAGTTCCAGAAAGTAAATGAATGCATGATATGATAATAGTGCCCCGTCATATTTATATATGATATATTCACCCTATATCCGCCCATACTCATAGATAATTTAAAAAAAAAGGAATTCTGAAAATTTGGGTGCTATTATTCCAAGAATTAAAACAGAATGTGGAAAACGTGCTTTTTCAATTGATAGTGCTCATTTGTGGAATAGCCTTCCCAACTCAGTGCGAAATTATCAGACCAAGAATGCATTTTGTTATCTATATTTTAACCAGTGATGTTGATTATTGATTTGCCTTTCTTTCTTTCTTTCATGATTATTTACATAAATTTCTCAATATGATAATATATCATAATCTGAACAGATCATTGATAATAATCAGTGTATACGCTGATTTGTAATTTTTATCGATTTTAATTGCTCATTGAAAATTATCATTCTTACAACTGCTTTGTTTATTTTTTCACCCTTATTCTTTACTTATTTTCTGTTATATGTTACTGAGTATTGATGTTTTCGATGATGTACATATTGTTTATATTGTTCGAGTAGTTTATATCTTCATATTGTTATGTTGCATTTGTTTGCAGGGCCCCCTGGAAAACAGGACATTGATTACTGGCGGGAAACCCTGTTTAAATAAAACGGAATAAATAAATAAGTAAGAGCCAATAGAATTTGTTTGCATAATTGATATTGTCCTTCCTTGGTGTAGTGAGGTATATTTTTGCTTAAATATGAAGTTTTTGTGCTAGACGTTCACATTTGAAAGAATTATTACGTTTTTTTTTTTTAGATGAAGCGATGGGTCAGTGGACATCACGTGGCAATACACATCGGGCCCTCTCAACTCCTAGACCTCCTAGACGAAAGTAATATCCGGTTGTTTTTATTCTTCTCTTCTTCCTCTTCTTTATCACATCGATATTTCGTCTTTCTTTATTTTCTTTCATTTGGTTGTCATTCCGTGCGTGTGAAAAGAGTCATGAAATTTGGTAGCCCCCATTAGAACATTCCTCTGTGGCCTTAATGGTACTCGCGGTTAAGAGAACGTGGTGTTTCATTACTCAATTCGTTGCCATGAAAGCCCTTTTTTCAGATGTTTAGTCAAAATTTCCCTGTACTTATCAAGTTTGGGTTGATGTCTTGTGTACATCATCAAAGTCTTCGGTCTCTATTTACTTTCATTTGTCTTAAATGCTTTAAAGGTTAATTTCTGATTTCTTTTAAAAGCCCACGATTCGTGATGAAAACTATTCAATGTGTGTATATGATGAAAGAAACATTTTTGCTCCAATGCCTACAAATCCCCCCCCCCCCACTTTTTCAAGTACCCCAAAAGTTCACCTTTTAACATGGGAAAAGTGCCCCTTTGAATTTGTAAGAAGTGCCCCTTTTACTTTGACAAGTGCCCATATTAATTTTTAAAAGTGCCCCTTTTATTTTGACATGTACCCCTTTTCCTTTGCAATATGGGTCCACTTTCCATTCTCATAAGTGCCTTTTGTAATCTCTAGTAAGTGCCCCTTTTCAGGGACGAAAAGCGCCCCTTTTCACTTTTGATAAGCGCCCCCTTCACCTCTGATAATCGCCCTATTCAAATATGAGAGGTACCCCTTTTACTTTGACAAGTGCCCCTTTTCCTTTGACAAGTGCCCCTTTTCCTTTGTAAGAAATGCCCCTTCCCCTTTTAATAACTACCCACTTTTAACTCGGATAAGCGCACATTATATATTCACATGTGCCGACTAGCTTTCCTTTCCAATAAGTGTCCCTTTTCCTTAAGATAAGCGCCCCATCTAAAAAAAAGAGCCCCTACCCCTTCTCATAAATGCCCCTTTTCACCTATGAAAATAGTCCCTTTTCATTCTCATAAGTGCCCCTTTTCATCTCTGGTAAATTACCGTATTAAATTCTAAGAGATACTCGTTTTACTTTGACAAGTGCCCATTTTCCTCCTGATAAGTGCTCTTTTCATCCCTAATAACTGCCCCTTTTATATTGACACGTGCCCCATTTCCTTCCTAATAAATGTTCTTTTTCCTTCTTATAAGTGCCCCTTCCCCTTCTCATAACTATCTCTTTACATCTCTGATAAGTGCCCCATTTATTTTAACATGTGCCTCTTTTTTAATAAGAGCCACTTCCTTTTTTCATAAGATCCCCCTTTCACCTGCGATAAATGCCCCTATTAAAATCTGATCGGTACCCCTTTTCTTTCAACAAATGCACATTTACCTTTATTATTAGTGCCCCTTTTTCATTCTCATAAGTGTCCCTTTTCAGATGCGATAAGTGTTCCCTTTCATCTCTGGTAATTACCCTTTTAACAATGATACGTGCCCCTTTTCCTTTCTTATAAGGAACATATCCCTGTTTTATAAATGCCCCTTTTCACTTCTTATAAATGCCCCTATGAAAATATGATGGGTGCCTCTTTTCCGTCGACAAATGCTCATTTCCCATTCTCATAAGTGCCTTTTTCATCCCTGGTGAGTGCCCCTTTTTTTAGGTGTATGAAGTGCCCCATTTCACCTCTGATAATTACCCGTTGTAATTTAACGCGTGCTCCTTTTCTTTTCTAACAAGTGTAATCCCTTTCGATAAGTGTCCCCTTTTCCTCTCATCATTAAACGGGCCCCTAATTTCAAGCGACTAAGAGCAATATCCCCCAAAGCTCGCTCGCTCGCATTTATAGATGTTATAATTATGTTACTTATCAAAGGTCTTTTCAGTCTTCTGTTATGAGAATGTGCTTATAACCCCATCAGGATTGGGTTTTTCCTCTTTATAAGATTTAGTTTTTCGCACTGCGTCTTCACAAATCTAAATTTTTTTCCTCGCTCGCAACTAAATGTTCAGACCATCACACCCAGCTGCAAGGTATAATACTTAAGCAATATCTTATACGATGTAGAGAAACAAATATTGAAATCATCCCTGATAATGTAATCACAATATAGGAGTATATACCAATGTCTAAAAAAATGTAAAATTTTCGCTTAGAGATTTCCCTTTGTTGGTGCCCTTTTTTTGGTGCCCCCCCCCCCCCACTTTGGAAGTCGCTCCGCCGCCTCTGCGTACATGTATTTTCTTTGTATTGTTTTTTAATATTGTGATATGGAAAATAAATACCAATACCAATACCAATGATCAATTATCTATTAGCGTGTATTTATCAGCGAAAAACATTGTCGCATAATTGTTTTTTTTAATATCGGTACAACCGCCAAGATATGAAGTTTATCATTTGTCATGTGGCCTCCTTTAGACTAATTGTGTAGCAAGATTCTTGGTGCTCTATTCATACGAATATATTATGTGATCCATTTTTTGTGCCAAATCAGATTGACGATGAGTTTGATTTCTTTTACTATCTAAAACAAATTTTGCTTGGTCAATTAATATTTCAGACGACCGAGGATTGTGGACAGTGATAATCCAGATTTGCTTCAGCTTAATATCTCGGCAGGAGAATTTAACTTGCAAGGTAATACATAAAACTTCAACTACTTCAGCCTACAAATATTACGCTAGCTCTTGCAGTTGTGCACTGTCAGTTAATGCAGCTTTATGCGCATAATAACCTGTTTATAAATATATATATAAGCATACACACTCACACACACACATATATTAGTATATATCTTTATATATATGTGTGTGTGTGTGTGTGTGCGTGCGTGTGTGTGTGTGTGTGTGTGTAATCATGTATGCATCTGAAAATATTCACATTGCGTAAATAACCCGTTACATTATTATTCAATATCACTATGGTACAAATGGTAATGAAAACTCGCTGCATGTGAATATAATATTATATCCTGCATCAAAAATTTGTTGGCTTTTGATTGGTCGGGAGCTCGCTACATGACTAGAAATATTTGAACGATTCTTAGAAAGTACTATATGAAAGTATTATTTGGGAGTACTATTTGGGAGTTGGAAGAAGAAAAAAAAAAAAAAAAAAATTATTATTGATTTTTTTTTTTTTTTTTTTTTTTTTTTTTAATTGAATATTTTTTTGATGCAGGATACTGGTTAAAGGGTACTGGTTAAAACTATGGGCCTCGGTGACTCCAAAAGTAGTCACCTCTTGCGCATAGAACTTTTAACCAGAACCTCTCAAGACAGTGTATATTATACAAATAATGAATGTTTATGAGTTTAATAGTGCGAATATTTTCATGAGTTGAAATATTAACTTTCTATTCAACGAGGCGTCAGCCGAGTTGAATAGAATTAACGTTAATCTTTCAACGAATGAAAATATTTGCACTATTGAACGAATGAAAAACATTCATTATTTGCTATATACATTACATCTTTCAACAAATTATGCTTTGCTCCTTATATTAAAGATAAATTAAAGTTGGAGTCAGGCCTTTTCGATTACATTCAGATTGACTTTCGCGTCAGATGCGCGCAGCTATTATAACAATGGGATACACGCAGGGCAGAGAGGTACGCAGTCTGCATATAACCAAAAATGCACGCCCGTGCAATAGTATATCTATTGAATATCATGTGACCAACAATTCTCCAATCAAATGACAAGGATTTACTTAGGTGTTGCATAAATCCTTCTGATCGATGTCTCCAAATATGAAAACAAAGGCTATACATTGTATTAACTATTAACCATATATGTGTGACTTCAATTATATCAGCGAACGCAGATACCCCACAACTTAATGAAACAGACTATTCCAAACAAGTAGTCACTGCATGGATTGAAACAGGGGATTTCGGACAACTTTCTGATCCTGGCCCGAGCGATGTTAGTTCAAAGTTCAAAGCTGCACGTGTACAATTATTGCAGTCTACGTACACCACCAGGCAAGGTAGGATTTTTTCGTTGTTTGTCGTAAATAAAGAGGATATTTACTAGTCAAGAGATAATACTGTTAATATTAATAAACATGTTTCGACAACATTGTACAGTGCGTTCAAGAAAACAAAATATGAAAAGGTTATTACGAACGAACCCTAAGCTGCATGATAAAAAACCCTTGCTTTTGATAAAGTAAAAGTAATATGCTTTCAAATGATACATTTTTAACATTCATTCATATACGCTAAAGTGAGCAACATTGTTTTGAATATGGCATATCAAAATCCATTTGTGCCAGAATTTGGCAAAACTGTGAAAACAATAGGATAATGCATGAACGAGGAGATTGCCATGGCAATTAGATTCTGGGAAATAGGGAAAAGAATTGTTTAATTGGAACATAAGGCAGAAAATTAATCTCCAGAATATGTAATTTTCCTCATAAAATGGCCCCTGTTTTCACTGTTCGGGGAATATTTTTGCCATCAATTCATTACTTTCGCTCTTCTTATAGCTCATAGTTCACTTAAATTAATCTTTATTTTGGTAATTCCAAATGATCATACTACTTGATCACTAAACAAAGTTGTATCATCCTGCACATATTACAATAATGTATAATCCCGACTCTATACACTCTTTGGACTCGCCCAAACTATACTGGTAGGCTAATGTCTCGATGAAAACATAACAAATTTATAAAGTAAATTTTGAATAAACTTTCATCCATTACTCCCATGGCAAAAGAAATACTAAACGTCTGGCAATTCATCAATACTTTTACCTATTTTTCAAAGGCCAAATGTACCCATATTGCTGCAAGTTTATGGATAGTCTCTTCACATTTGGGAATCTCTCTTATGTTTTACCATGTCTTTAAATCTAATATAAATCCCATTTCAGAGCCTTTGAAGGAGATTCTAGGGGTAGACCAATTATGTATTTATTTCCAAAGTAATTTAACCTCACATGTAATCAATTTTTGTTTATTGTCAAATAATACTTCTGTTTTTTCAGAGAAAAATTAAGACCTTGTTCCAAAATATTTGTGAGTAATCACAATCACTAGAAATAAATGATTATAATTTTAAGTGCATTTGCACTTCTAACAATAATCATGATCAGATTTTGACGATACGATATAAATATTCTTCACATGCTTATTACTAATAAAGTAATTTGAAATAAAACTGTTTTAATCGCACTTCCTTGACGTATGTCAAATTCATTTTCCATATATTAGCCCAGGATAACTTTTTTCCAAAAAAAATACTCCCAATAAATTGTTGGTAACTGTTATATCATGGCATACTTTTCGTGTCAATTCAAAATAATGTAGACGTGTGCTTTCAGTCGAACAAAAAACAGTTTCACATTCAATTTAATTTCCAGTCACCATGTATGCACTCCCAAAGTAGTTTAACCTCACATAAATAATTATGTTTAATACAAAGTGATTTTTTTTCCCGATTTATATCTACATCCCCTTTGGCGTCTAAGATGTCCCCGATAAATAATATTCCAGGTTTTAGCCAATGTTTCCACCATAAACATAATTGTTTGTCTTTATGTATGTGTTTCCCCATAACGACTGCATTCTAATATTAATGACCTCGTTATATGGCGTATTTACAGGTTGACATTTTTGCCATGCCGAAATGCATTGTTGATAAAATAAAGGTATATCTCTTAGAACTGTTAATTCTTCGTCTTTTAAGAAACTCATCGTGAGCACTAGAAGGTTTGGACCAAAATAGTTCAAATGATATTTTGGTAGAATCTTCCATTTACAATTATGATCTTTACTTTCCATTAACTTATTATTGTCTTTCATATTGTTATAGCTCTTGTTTTATTGCCATCATCATCTTTATCCCCATCTATTCATTTAATTGCCTTTTCAACAGGAAATCAACTTCCTTCGGAAAAGCAAGGAGATTCATCAGTCGGTGTACATGTAGATGCAGCGAATTCGAGTCGTGTAACAAGACATACCTTCATAGGTCAACAGAATACCATCAAGCCTTCTCGGTACGTTTTTGCTGTGGCGATTCGATGGGCACATACCTTAATCGGGCATTGTGCACCACATGGCAGGCGCGTACGCAGGGGGGGGGGGGGGGTTGGGGGGTTAACCCCCCCCCCCCTTTGGTATTTTTATGTGTATAAACCCCCCCCCCCAAAAAAAAAAAAAAAAAAAAAAAACCTAACCCCCCCCCCCCCGCTTATTCAGCGGTCGGCTGAGTCGTTGCGAAATTTTCGGCCCGATTTATAAATGTTAACCCCCCCCCCCCCCCTTGAGAAAATCCTGCGTACGCGCCTGCCACACGGTCATCCTCAATGGGAGAGAATCCATGAAATTTAACCTTAACAATAATTTCGTTTGATAGACACTACTCGTTGTTTAATCCGCCTTGTCCCCCTTAGTTGGCGTAAGTGGCATTCGACCATGTTAACTATAATAAACTCTTTGAAACCATTGAATAACATACCGTAAATGTGGTGTCAAAAGAGGCAGAGCATACTGCTCTATATATAACATAAGGTTTCTAAGGATCATAAGGTTTATGTTTATAGTCCATTGAACCATTGGAATTCATGGTCTTTATATTGTGTATTGATACATATATAGACATGTACTTGACAGAAAAGAAATAAAACAATCATACAAAACATAGTAATGTAACACAGCGCAGTGGGGATAAGCAAAGATTGGTGACTTTGTTAAAACGTATAATATGATTCCTGCGTTCGTGGGAATGTTACAAATGTCCACAAACTTGTGTAACATTCACAAGAACGCAGGAAACATTCAATCCTATTTCAAATCGTAAGAAATGTGTTTCTATATGTTGTGAAGTCTATTTCGTATTTACTACATAATTTAACGCTGCATCTCGGCAGAGCTCCATACCGCTTGCAATTTGTGATATATATATATATATATATATACATGTATATCTTACAAAATATTTGTAATTAATTATAAACCATTCTTTATTATTGACATTTCGAACCGCATAAAATTTGAATTATAATGTCGTATGGATTTCACGCTTTCAAAATAATTTCATGCACGGGGAAAAATCATCCCCGGAATAGTAAGCCCCATGGAAAAGGAAATTTGTTTGATCGGATTCATAAACACTTTTAATGACGAACTTTACGGGAAAGAGCAACCTTCTGAGTTCAGTTGATCCTTACATTATCATGACATTAATACCAGTCTGAGGATTAAACGCTTACTTAATGCCGAAAACACCTTGCCTAATTTATTTTTTACACTTTACCTTCGGTTCGTCTACTAACGTCGAGTCAATTGATGATTTTCAAACGTAGATATAGCAATGTTCCCGAGGATGACAGTCTGGATGAACCCTCAACGAAGAGACACAAGAAGACCAACCGAAAGACTGACTCTAGCGACGAAGAAGAAAGAACAAGCCGGGACAAACAAAAGACGGGCCATGGTTCCAAGGATGACTGTCTGGATGGACGTCCAAGGAAGAGAAAGAAGAAGACCAACCGAAAGACTGACTCGAGCGACGAAGATGAAAGAACAAGCCGGGACAAACAAAGAAAGAGCCATGGTTCCAAGGATGACTGTCTGGATGGACGTCCAAGGAAAAGAACGAAAAAGACGAACCGACAGACTGACTCTAGCGACGAAGATAACAAAACAAGAGGGGAAAAACATGATGACAGTCTAGTTGGACCTCAAAGGTAGATACAGAAAAGGGCAAACCGAGAGACGCCATCTCCGTGATGGCTTACAAGTTAAAACTCTGACGTGTGCCCTATGTTAGATTGATGGTTGAGTTCTGGGAAAGGACATAAAATAAGTCAGATAAAAATAAACAAAATGACAATACATTTCTGAAATATCTGGACCAAATTTCATACCACATGTTTGTGTAGTCCCATACATCCATGTGGCTTTCAGCAAGACCAAATCAAATTAATATGAAGATCTAAAAAAAAAAAACTCACAATAAACAGTTATATGCGACATAACATTTCCAATCGCACTCAATTTCTTTGACAATTCAATCGTATGAAAAGAATCCAATTTTATCTGTAAGCGATTGTTGTAGGTTGACCCATATCATAATGTTACAAAACGACAATGAAATGAAATCTCTGTGATGCGTCAAATATCTAAACTATATATAATGCAATACATAAGTCTTTTAGCTTGAGTATAAACATGTACATATAAGTATATATATGTTTGAAAGCGAAAAGTGCAATATGAATTCATCAATGTGCTACCCGAATTGAAAAGCCGACCAAAATGCGCGGCATATGGCAGTAGCTAATCTGAGTAAACATTATATTGAAGACATAAATAATCGTTTTTTATGGTTATTTTAAATCCGTTCTCCACTGGTTAAAGCATAAAGGAATGTTAAGTTGTGTTCGCATTTCCATGTGGATAATAATATTCCCGTTCACTTATATTGTTAAAGTTTGATATGTTTACCAGTTAAGCCTTTTTTTGCTTGTGTTCTAATATCATTGTCAGTGCCATCTTTATAGTTTTTTCTGTTATCATGTTACCGATTAAAAATGTTTTAGTTATGGCTTTAATTACATTTATTCTAGGATTTAACATTAATACATCAAATGTGTTAACTTGAATTGTCAAGATTGGGTACACTTTTTTGATTAACTGTTTTACAATACCATCATCTAAGTATATTTTGAGTAATATGCAAATTTGTATAGATAGATACATGTGCCTGTATTTTGGGCATGCCCCAATCTTTCTTCACGGAAGTAAGACATAGAATATAACACGGTTTGAAAGAATTTGAAAAAAATACGTCCACCATTTCTAGATGACTACCGTTTTGGGATAATAATAATAATAAAAGGCACTTCTATAGCGCCGTCTATTTAGAAATTCTATTCCGAGGCGCATTTATTATTACCTCGGCTTTAGCCTAGCTGCCGTATACAGCGCTCCAGCATTCCAAGGAATAAATTCCTGCCAGGTACCCATTTACACTACCTGTGCTGAGTGTGGCAAATGAAGATTAATGCCTTGCCAAAGGACATTAGTGCCGAGTCGGGGATCGAACCACGCCGTTCGAATTTCAAGTCAAGTGCTTGAACCACTCGACTACGACACTTCTAAAAAAAGCCACTAGGTCTAGTCAATTTAACCTTACAAAAAGTGACTTCATTCTCTCCATCGGGTCGTCGGGTTAAACAGACTTTCGTGAAATTTGATCACCTTTGGTCAGGGGTAATTTTCCTACTCGCTAATATCACCAAAGGAGTTTGGATATCGGCTTATTCTAAGTAAAATTGTGCGTTGATGCTAGAAAAAAATAATTGACCAAAATAGTCAGTTTAGGCCAAAATTACCAACATGTCATGACAAGGGTCAATAAGACTTTTTTTTCGAATGAGCGCAAAGTTCTTCCCCGGATAAGCTATTCAAATTTTTCCAAACAAAATTATGATTAAAGCCCCTTATTTCTTAAGGTGATGGCCCCTTATTCGTGAAAGGTCGGACACATTCATTGCAAACAATCACCTGAATAATGCTCAAATTTTACCATTCATTTTGGTGTTTATGTTTAGAGTTCTGAGTATCGACGAGCAACATGAATATGAAGGTAGGTATCCCCTTTATATGTTTAATATTATTTGTATAGTTTTGGCAGGTAAAGCAGTGAATCACGTTCCAAAGTACAGTAAGTGGACCGTGTTTACATGTTCGTATTAATCCAATATTAATCAAATTACATTTGTTTTAAAATCTCCATAACACGAAGTAAAAATGTAATAAGAGAAAAGAAAAGAACTTGCATGCATTGTCTTACTATAGTAGTGTCTACTTTTATTGTAAAATTACTCTTTAGAATATCCCAGCCTCCCAGGTACCTCATATTTAGACATGTTTCGAAAATATTTGGGTGAAGTATTTTTTGTAAAGAATTCTGTCATATATGCCCCATACACTGTTAGAAAAAAATTAAACAAGTTGTTTAAAATTTTAAACAACCCCAAGTTAACCGGTGAATCGCTCAACTGTTGTTTAAAAATTAAACAAATTAAGGTTGTTTACATTTTGAACACTTAGTTGTTTAAAAATTAGGAAACCTTTTAAACAACAGTTGTTTAGTAATAAAATTGCACAACTCGGTTGTTTAAAGCAAGTTGTTTAAATTTTAAACAATAATGTTTAAATTACTAAGCAACTGTTGTTTATTCAGTATTACTGCACAACTGGGTCGTTTAAAAGGAGTTGCTTAAATTTTAAACAGAACTGTTTAATGGTTATTATCAGGTTGTTTGAATTTGTGAAATGACCTACTGGAACCACTCCTGCAATAATCACAACGATTTATACACTGTAACATGCAGAGCTTGTGGCCAATTTACTTCAACATTTGTTCATCATATTCATGGCAGTGACAGACAACCATGGGCGTCAATCCAAATCAGACCGTGGGGGGGGGGGGACACAAGTTCAGATAGGGCGGCGCCAGGTTATTTTGTAAGGGGGGCGAATGGGCGCGCCACGCAGGGGAGGGGGGGGGTGTCTGAGGGGATGTGCCCCCTCAGAAGTTGAATACTTTTTTTAAATTGATGCATAAATGGCTCAATTTGGTGGATACTTTTTGCCAAATTAAAAAGAAAACAGTAGAACGCAGGGGGTGTCTGAGGGGGGATGTGCCCCCCTCAGAAGTTGAAGATTTTTTTTTTTAATTGATGGATAGATGGCTTGATATGGGCCATACTTTTTGCCAAATTTAAAAAGAAAACAGTCTTAAGTTCAACTAACAAGGAACAAGAACGCAGGGGGTGTCTGAGGGGGGATGTGCCCCCCCCCCCAATAGTTGAAGATTTTGTTTGAAATTGATGGATAGATGGCTTGGTTTGGGGCATACTTTTTTCCAAATTAAAATGAAAACAGTCTTAAGTTCAACTAACAAGAAACAAGAACGCAAGGTGTGTCTGAGCCCCCCTCAGAAGTTGAAGATTTTTTTTGAAATTGATGGATAGATGGCTTGATTTTGGGCATACCTTTTGTCAAATTAAAAAGAAAACAGTCTTAAGTTCAACTAACAAGGAACAAGAACGCAGGGGGTGTCTGAGGGGGGATGTGCCCCCCTCAGAAGTTGAAGATTTTTGTTTAAATTGATGGATAGATGGCTTGATTTGGTGCATATTTTTTGCCAAATTAAAAAGAAAACGGTAGAACGCAGGGGGTGTCTGAGGGGGGATGTGCCCCCCTCAGAAGTTAAAGATTTTTTTTTAAATTGATGGATAGATGGCTTGATTTGGGCCATACTTTTTGCCAAATTTAAAAAGAAAACAGTCTTAAGTTCAACTAACAAGGAACAAGAACGCAGGGGGTGTCTGAGGGGGGGGGGGGGATGTGCCCCCCCCCCAGAAGTTGAAGATTTTGTTTGAAATTGATGGATAGATGGCTTGATTTGGGCCATACTTTTTGCCAAATTTAAAAAGAAAACAGTCTTAAGTTCAACTAACAAGGAACAAGAACGCAGGGTGTGTCTGAGCCCCCCTCAGAAGTTGAAGATTTTTTTTTAAATTGATGGATAGATGGCTTGATTTTGGGCATACCTTTTGCCAAATTAAAAAGAAAACAGTCTTAAGTTCAACTAACAAGGAACAAGTACGCAGGGGGTGTCTGAGGGGGGAAGTTCCCCCCTCAGAAGTTGAAGATTTTTGTTTAAATTGATGGATAGATGGCTTGATTTTGGGCTTAATTTTTGTCAAATTAAAAAGCAAACAGTCTTAAGTTCAACTAACAGGAACAAGAACGCAACGGGAGGGGGGGGGGGTGAATTTGTCGTTTCCATTATCAGCCATAAAGTTTGGAAGATACAAGGGATTAATTTGATTTTTTTCAGTTGGGGAAAGGATTTTCATCGTAAACCAATGTTTGAACTTCCGGTAATGTGAATGTAATATTAATGACGCTTCTAGTTCTATTAATAAAATCTGATCGCCTGATTTGGCTTGATTTTCTCAACACAGAGAGAAAGAGAGGAAGAAAGAAAAAAAAAAAAAAGATTTTAACCCCGAATCATGGGGGGGACATTTCGCCACCTGAAAATTCGTGGGGGGGGGGGGGGGGGGGACGTGTCCCCCCGTCCCCCCCCCCCCCCCCCCCCAGGATTGACGCCCATGCAGACAACATTATTATTTGTCTCTATAACTTCACCTAAACCCCATCGGCGAAGCCGAGAAGAACCAAGTCGTCGCCTTGCCCTTGTTCCGCCATTTTCGTCTGCACTGCACTGCACTAGCACTTGCACTGCACACTAGCTCTGCGCTTGCATGCATGTATTATGTACGTACTTTGTGCATATCGCATGTGTGTGCGCAAATTGCAATCGCGTATCGAGAAAATATCAACGACGCCCCCGGGACTTTTTAAACAACTCTGTTTAATTAAATCTTTTTGTTTTTTAATAGATAGTTGTTTAAGCCAATCGAGCACTGATTTTTCGATTTTGAACAACGTTGTTTACTTTTTTTAACAACATTCTTTTAAACAGTGATATTTTAAACACCGTTCTAACAGTGTATGACAACTTGAAGTAACAAAGTTATTGAAAGTGAATGTGATGTAGAATGTCTAGTAAGTTTTATCAATACCGCAGTAAAGGCAAGTGAAGTTATTCTACTTTCTCTTGATGATTCACAATAATTTCTCAGGCAGAGGCATACATACCACCATGCACAGTGTTTTTAACATTGACCTCTCCTTTTCTAGTGATGATCAAAACATCCCATTTCTCCTACAATCAGGAACCTGGGTAGTGTGTTTTATTAATAAATGAGAATGACAATACAATCACCTGGGTAGACTCCAAAGTCTACAGAATGAGCGTACTCAATCGGCTAATCTGTCAAAAGCCGAAATGGTCCCATGCTACCCCTAATAGAGACTTTTAGATTTACACGACGAGAACGTGGACCGCCACGTGTGACATCCTTTTAAGGTAATGTGACGTCCTTTTAAGGCACTGCCGGGCAGGGCCCAGTGCCTTAACACAATGTCACACGCGGCAGTCCACGCTCTCGTCGTGTAAATCTAAAAGTCCCTATTGTTAAACGGACTACACTGTCTTCCAATTAATAAGATAATAAAAACTTTAAAAAAGATGCTTGCTCTAACATTTAAAACTTTTATTTTTGTTTGCAAAACAGGAAATAATTGGACCAGAAGATCAGTGGCATGAGGTTTCATTATACTTTATTCCTCCTGTCAAAACGATAAACATGGAAGAAAACCAAGAAAAGACCCTGTATGAAAATACAACGAGAAAACCAAACATTTTACCGGTCGATGAATTAACCAACAGTTGAAGAATATATACATATTTTCGAAACAACATGTTTCCATGACAAAAATACGTTAAGCCAAATTAGTAACTCCTTTAGAATCTTGACTGAGTTGTTTCATATATAAAAAGATATGTACTAAGAATAGTAAACAGGGTGTCTTACCTGATTCGTTCGTAAAATCTATCAAGCTTTTCATAGAGAAAAATCCATGTATATGAGGTAAAAATTAAATACCGAAGGATCCAATAAAGCAAAGAGAAAATATCCACAATAAGATAAAACACCATATTTATGAACCAGATTACTTTAGTTATTTCGAATGATCTGAAATATCTTACTACTTGATCACCAAACAAATTTGTATCATCACGCACATATTACAATAATGTATAATCCCGACACTGTACACTCCTTGGACTTACTACAACTATACTTGTAGGCCTACTGGTTTAGGTCCAGGTACTACACAACAATACCAGCCTCACCCAACTTGGTGCTGTACTGATTTAAAAGGAACATGATTTTTTTGGTTATGGGCTCAAATAAATTATAATAAAACAACGAGGCCCCTCAATATAACTGGCAGATTCACATAATTTAAATAGACGTAGGCCTCCAAAAGTCCTAGGGATTGTCATATAGGGGGTGATTGTCTTTTTCCGGGGGGTAATTGTCCTAAAAAATAGTTTATTGAAATTTTTTCAAATACACAAAGCATTTAATATTCATAGTACCCGAGGTAAGATCTCCTCGCATCATAATTGATACATGTATTGATAATGTTACAAATGACTTTAACCATAGACAAATGTCATTCTGAAGGGATCTTTGACCAAACCGGAGGAGAGCTACATATTCCGTCGTACGGACTCACTCTTTCCATCCCTCCCGGTGCACTGCCTGAAGGTTCTTGCGAAACGATAACTTTAGATGTTCTCAAAAACATCCCACCTGAAATCACTCTGAGACACGACGAGACGCTTGTTAAGTATGGCTTCCAGTGTCTTCCGCCAGGATTGCAGTTTGTATCAGAGAAACCTGTCAGATTGAAGATTCCCCATTGTGCCAACCTCATTGATCCGTCAAAAGTACAGGTCGTTCTGTACTCCATGAATCACGGTAAAGCAATGTGATCAAGAAACCAAAATTTCATTAGCATGTGTAAATCAGAAGAAAAAAGTTGTTTGATTTTGAATATTCGATTGTTATAATATCACATACTAGTTCTCTCCAACTAAATGGAGAGCATTTCAGCCATCACCATTTACAGACATGCAAATTCTAATCAAACCAAACCGAACCCATCTTAGCAGAGTAAATTAAAGGATCATAGATAGACAAAGGTGATAATCCGGCTTGGCTCTAGAACAGCATGAATAAAGTACATGCAATAGTAGTAGTAGTAGTAGAACTAGTAGTAGTAGTAATAGAACTAGTAGTAGTAGTAGTAATAGATATGATAATAATCATAATGATAATAATAATGATAATGATGATGATGATAATAATATTAATGATAATAATAATAGTAATGATAATATTAACATTAGTATTAATACTATTAGTAGTGATGATAATAATGATAATGATAAGAAGAATAATTGTGTTTACTCCACAAGAATCATCACCATTAATGCTATTTCTTCTTAGTGACCCAGCAATAATTATTAACCCAGCAATTGCCAGGTACCCATTGTTTTCTGGGTGGCGAGTGGCAAATCACTAAGATTAAACTTCAACTACAACTGTAATCACCAGAGAGGTCCATATGACTCGTGATGTAACTTGAAATTAGTTCTTTCCTCACAAACAGTGGACAGATTTGACATAAGTCTGAGAAAGCATTCAGCACAGCGAGTGAAAGCTTACCAAAACAGGTAATGTTTCAACTGATTGTGAAGAAAGAACTAATATTTATCATACAACTACAACAACAACAACAAGTACTACTATACTAGTAATTCTATTTTTGTGTGCAGTTCATTTCATTTTTCTTTTTTTTTACAGAAGGTGAATGTGATCGCATTGTACAAACTTCAAGAACCTGTACGGTTACATATAACCATGTGGAGATTTTACTGGAGCACTTTTCAAAAGGATTTCTGGCCTTCTTTAAGAATTGGTTCTCTATGAAAGACAAACGAATGTCCTTCATGCCTTTTCTTCTAAAGATTATGCCACTGTGTAGGGAAATGATACTGGAGTTTCGTATGGTCAACAAACCTCATGGAAACTCTTGGGTATGGCATAAATATCTGTCATATGAAGTAATCTCAAACAATATTTTTTCTTCATAAAACCCTACATCCATCAATAATCATCATGCAATGCTCACTAAAACAATAATGATGCTTTGATTGGATCGGCTTCATTGTTATTGACATGCAAGACGTAAACTAAATCCGTACTATTTGTCATCACTACAAACTCATGTTGAAGAAATACATTTATTCAAAGGTTCAGTCGATCTTCAAAGGTTGGGTTTTGCATGGTAATTTGTGTAATATTGATTAACTTTGCGCTTTCACTATGTGGGTAGTCCATAAAAGACTGGTGAACTTGCCCAGGTTAACAATGCAGGGAGAGTCATGACCTAGTTCACCTACCCTCTCTCTTTACCATATCAAGTAGACATACGAAGGACTACGCTCACTCTCATTTCTATTCTATCCCATTTGAAACCCAACAACCCTTTTCACGACTACCCACATGGTGAAACCGCAAATTTATGAAATGTCAAACCTATTCATATTGAATCCACTATCAACCTGGTCGCCTGGTCAATTATACATTTTTCTGGAAGTTCTCTATAGCTGTCAATACCTTTATAACTTATTTAAAGTACTGCTTTTACCCCCTCCGTCAAACTATAAATTATTTTTTGAAAATTAATTTTTAGGTTGGCGTGAACGGTGATACATGCAATATTTGAATATTCTGACGTCTTTTATAAACATCGAGTTGTCACATTACCTTGTCACAGAGAGATGTTCATGACATCGGAGAGGAAGCAGAGTATCGACCCGCTAAAGATCATGACGATGAGATGAATGTCAGAGATGAGGATATGGAAGTCACTTGCCAGCTAAGTGATAATGACACACTCACAAAGGTGAGAGTCCCCCCCCCTCCCCATAGAGTTTAAACTGGTATCGACTGTATTTAGGTATAGTAAATCTTTTAATTATTTATTCTTTTTATCTTATTCTGAATATTATACATATAATGAATGCTTATGAGTTAAATAGTGCGAATATTTCCATGAGTTGAAAGATTAACGTTCTATTCAACGAGGCATCAGCCGAGTTGAATAGAATCAGGGTAGTAGTGATATAATTAACGTTATTCTTTCAACGAATGGAAATATTTGCACTATTGAACGCATGAACATACATTCATTTTTTGGTTCATACAACATCTTTCAACAATTGTATGTTTTTCTCCTTATATTAAAGATAAATTAAAGTTGAAGTCAGGCCTTCTCGATTACATTCACATTGCCTTCGCGTCAGATGCGCCCGGAGATGCGCGCAGCTATTATAACAATGTGATACACGCAGGGCAGAGAGGTACGCAGTCTGCATATAACCAAAAATGCGCGTTGTACTTCGTTGAATAGTACCAAAAATGCACGCCCATGCAATAGTATATCTATTGAATATCATGTGACCAACAATTCTCCAATCAAATGACAAGGATTTACTTAGGTGTTGTATACAAATTAATATCCTACCTAGTAAAATAACCATTAACCATTTTCATTTAAAAGACCGTTCGTGTAACCTTGGATAAACGAGCATTTCAGGAGCCATCACTTTACCCACAAAGTAACGTAAAGATCATACAAAATTATATTATTAAAATACTACGGTGGATTCACAATACACAAGGCCATCTAGCGACATCAGTGTTTAGTCGATTCCACGTGATGCATTATGGGACAAAGTCGACAAAAATATCAGATGTGGCATCTTTATATACCCGAGGAAATAAGGGGATTAATTAAGAATTTGTGGTGAGAAATGAAAGGTGTGAATAGCTTATCCGGGGTAAAAAAAATATTTAAAAAAAGTTGTGTGCTTATCTAGGGGTAAACTAGGTTTGCGCTGATTCCAAAAATATTGGTGTTATTGACCCTACTCACAACGTTTTGGTAATTTTTGCCACTTTTTCGCCATTAACAACAATATGGTAATTTCGGTCACTTGATGGCCACATTGACCATAATATGTTGATCAAACTTTTGAGTTGATGCGGTGACAACCCCTCATCCCCTCTCTCTCTCTCTCTCTCTCTCTCTTTCTCTCTCTCTCTCTCTCTCTTAATTGACGCCTGTGTAGTTACTCTTAACAAGGGGCTTCCACTGACCACACCTGCCGCTTTTGGTAGGAAAAAAGATACACATATCCTAAAGAAACATTCAGGGGCAGATTGGCGTTGTGACTTTAGTGAATCTTTACCCACGAGCCGCTCTTTATTTTTGGCCGGATCAAGGTCCAGTCGATTTGTAGTCTCAGGATTGCTTCATTTATGCATCTTATATATTGAGTGGACTGGTCGCACCAACATTTCAAAACCCATTTCCAGTCCCAGTCCGTCCCTACAAACATGAAATGAGTTTCGCGTCAAAGACATGATGCAAACAAATATAGAGGCCTGTCTAGATGCTGGTTATTTGATCTTTCGACAGAGCTGTAATAGTTGCTTTAGGACCTAGTGGATAGTCATATTTGTTTGTCTTTTTGATTTTACCTCATAGAAATGGCACCCAATGTCATAATAGAGTTATTTTGAAATTCAACTTGTGCTAGTGTGATCGGAAGTCGTCCAAATTTAGAAGAAAGAAAGGCATTTTCATAATGTCATCACTTTCTGCTTAGGCGAATCCAATGTGAACAAAACGGCCACGGTTCCCCTCCGAGAAAAATAAAATAAAATAATGAAAATATTTACAATAATGAAATTGAAAATCTAGGGGTAAAACACTGGTCTGCGACCCCCCCCCCCCCCCCCCCTTTGAGGGAAAAATGGGAGATTTGTTCCCCACGCCCACCCCTTCGGAGCAATACATTAGGCTTTCGGAGTTATTCTTAAACTGGGTTGACAAATAGCCAGTATGACATTTGTTGTCTCTGAGATGCCATGCTGAGTTTGCAAGACAAAATGCAAGTCTAACTTTTGTGGGTTCAAACAAAATGTTAATCAAACTCTATACAAGGGGAATAAAAGTACTGGTTTGGAACATTAATTTTGGCAATATTGGCACCCTTGTAATGCCCCTTGGATCGATGCCCCTTGCAACCAGGCAGATTCACGACTCATGGAACAATGGAACTATATGATAGTTATCACAGTAAGGCCCTAATTACATTTGATAGTAAGACCCTTTTCACCATTTTAATAAAACAATTTCATAGTATAAAAATCTATATATGCATTGCTTTGTGTATATACATGTATATTTATGAAACACATTAATAAGAATGAAATCAACTAGAAAAATACATTTTTAAAAGGTGGAAGACCGTAGATATCAATCTTCAGGAGCATTTTTGTTATGTAAATTGCTATTTGTTTCTAAATGTTTTTCTACAATAATGGAAAAGAAAACACATTTTTTGGCTCAGATATGATATCCACCTGAAAATGGTTTACACCACATAAACTCCTGCACGGAAGGCAAATATGTATCATGCTTGGTGTGGCAGCTCAGAATCTTCTTCAAATACAAGCACAGAGCTGTAACTCCATCTGTAAATTATCTGTGATCCTACCCTGGTACCAATGTCATGTATTCCATATGAAAATGAAGTTAAAAATATCTTAACTTGTTCATCTTGAGTAATTCATGAGTAATCCCCTTCAAATATATTAATTTATATTACTTTCAATCATCTTTTCCTTCTTTCAATCATCTTTTCCTGCCAATTAACGTTTAATTATATCCAATAATAGAATGTCGATGCAATCTTCATCCGAAATCCTGAGCATACTTTATACTTCGAATTGGATTTTAACGGGAAAGCCGATGACCTGCTGGTGAAGCTGAAAGTGAAACAGTCAAAGCTTCTGATGGATATAATGTTCAGAACACATTTCCTTGCTTCTCGTGGTGGGTTCTAAAATAATTTTGTTTATTTGTTTTGTTTGATTCTAGTGAAGGAGGCTCTGTACTTCACTTTGACTATAAGCCGCAACTGTAACTAAATTAACCATGCTAAATTATTATTTTGTATTTGATAACCAATGCATTTAAGTGAGCCGTTTTTAATAAAAGTTATCACTCGAGATATCAAAATTTAATAACATTTGATTATCATGGCTACCTCCTAAAATAGAAACGAAATAA
The DNA here is from genome assembly GCA_035222895.1 of Strongylocentrotus droebachiensis. Taxonomy (NCBI): domain Eukaryota; kingdom Metazoa; phylum Echinodermata; class Echinoidea; order Camarodonta; family Strongylocentrotidae; genus Strongylocentrotus; species Strongylocentrotus droebachiensis. The sequence goes on from JAVYIG010006480.1 coordinate 101,902, forward strand.
TTTTCATTGCCCCTGACGGATGAACTAGAAATGGAAATCTTGACTTCGGTTCTTTTTTTTTAAATCTAAAGTAATTTACTTTCAATTGGCAATATAAGTGAAGGAAGTTGATATCTTTGTCACATCGATCGAGTTTTAAACCAAGCTCCAACTTTTGTGAGAGGTAGGAATCTTTCTTGTCATGGACGAACATTACGAGTGTCATGGGCAGACATGAACTTTACCAAAACCCGGAATTTCCTCTTTAAGATAAAAACACACATACTCCACATACTGTGTGCTTTGTACTCACTGTTTAATCTCAATTTTTTCCTATTATTTCCGCCCCCCTCGCAATTTTAAGACAGAAGCCCAATTGAGATGTAAGGATTTTGCTTACATTAATCAATACAAATTTGTGAAATTCAAACTTAATCTCACCAACATGTATTGTATTTTAATCATTAGCAGATGACAAAAACAAGTGTTGATAATAATGAAATGAGGTACCATGATTTAATCAATGACAAAATGATTATTATTTTGTTAAGTACTCAATACACATCATTATGTAAAAGTCCACCTTTATATTAGGTTTTCTTTTAAATAATTATGATAAATAAATAAAAAAAATAATGAAAAATAAATATTAACAAATTAAAAAAAAATATATATAATTATAATAAAATGTAATGTATAGATAAATAAATACCTTTGAAAAATAATGCTTTACAAGGCTTCTAATAGTCAAAGAGGGGATCGAAGGTGTAACGAGGAAGCATGAAAAAATGATTATTATTTTGTGTGGTCGAATCGTAATTCAATACATATGCAACGTGATTAAACAAACAATAACATGAACATTACGAATAAATATTTTAACGAACTGAACCCAATTTCCTCCTCTTACAATCAGGAAAAACCGAGACATCTACATCGGATTCAGTCGCCATTTCTTTTCAAGATGCATCGGCAACAGCCGGTGAAGGTTCGACTTCCAGAGACAGGTTAGAATTCTTTTCTAATCGCTAAATGGCTAAGTAATGGCTTTTTTGTTATCATTCTTGATCAAGATCTCATTCATAGGATATAGCAAAACTTAGGGAATAATATTCCATCGGTAAAATTATTCAGCGTAGATCAAAAGTGTATAAACTTGAATTGTTTGCGTTTTGGTACAATGGTTTTGCAATGTATTTATCAACGTCCAGTAAGACTACAATTTTAGATTTGTATTGAAAGGTGTATGAGTATTTCCCCCTTGTGAAACAGAGGAAATAAACATAGAATAGAATAAGATTTGTAAGAATTTGTCGAAATTACATTGTTCATTTTCCATTTTCATACAAACCATTATGTAAGAAGTCCACCTTTATATTAGGTTTTCTTTTAAATAATTATGATGGATGAATTAAAAAATAATGATGAAAAATAATAACAAATAAAAAAATAAAAAAATTATAATAAAATTTAATGTATAGATAAATAAATACCTTTTGAAAATAATGCTTCTATAGTCAAAGAGAGGATCGAAGGTGTAGCGAGGAAGCATGAAATATCGTAATTCCTGAAGAATGAATGCTCCAAAGGAATTGAGAGCTTACAAAGGGGTATCTACCAAAAACGTGAAGAGAATTGAAATATAAATTGACAAAATCTCCCATGGCAAAACCTCTTAGTTTTAGCTTTAAAAACAAATCAGAATACTTCTACCCCCGCCCCCCCCCCCTCAGTGTTATTAAGGGTACGCGTATGCTTGTTCCCTCTTTTTGAAAGCACCCCCTATCTGAGGACTGCCAACATTTCCGAACCCCCCTTTCGCGGGCTTTTCGCGGGCTTTTCCTGCCTTGGAGACCCCCTAAATCCGGAAAAATGTTCAATGTACCCCCCTAAATTCGGAATAATTTCTCAGGTGTCCAAAGAGATGAGAGAAAAAAAGAAAAAACACCCCCCTTTTAAAGAAATCTCCGGGTGAAAAGTTAATACACCCCCTTTTTCTCGGGCCGGACTTTGTCGCACGAAAAGTACCCCTTTACAGGACATTTTGGTAACACGCATAAGGTCATTCCGACCCCAGAGTGGGGGGGGGGGGGGGGGCTTCTACCTAAATTAATGGAGAGCTGCTTATGGAAATTGTAACAATACGACAGACACAAATTCATATTGAGTTGAGAAATACTTTATATAATATGTCCTTATTGTTTAAATCATTTTAGTGACACGGTATCAGATGGAAATCTGAATACTCTTGCAGCCCAGGTCCCTCACGATAAATACCATGAGCTGTCCGACGAACTCGGTATGAGGTACAATGAGGCATCACGTATTCTCAGGCTGCACGGTGATGACTCTAAGGGAGCGATGAGAGAGTGCCTTTCTGTATGGAAAAACCGGTCGGGTGGCAGCTTCACCGACCTGAAGCGGATTTGTTATAGTGTTCATTTAGGTGGTATATGGAGGCAATATATGGAACAGATCTGATGTGAAAGAATCCCCGAAAGCTTTTTACCTGAATGATGCATAGCGACAGCTTACTATTTCACTATAGTTAAGAAATAAGAAAAAAGATATTCAGTACTTCGAAGGCTGTCATGAAGTGTTAGGAAACCGATATACATCTAAAAACTACTGACCATCAGATAATCATAGACCCAAAATACTTCAACTATACAATGCACATGGCGACATGCATTAATTCCACGTTGTTATGTTTTAATCACAGGTACGAGTTTGACAAGTTTATGTAATGGAGTAATATTAAATAATGGGTCTTATTAAATACTTAAAGTTAAGAATTGTAATAAGATCAATTTTGTTTACGAATTTGTATATATTCATATGTATTTCGATTTTTAAGTGGAATAAATAAAAAGGTCTTATGTTGAATACGAAGTAACATGAAATACAGATGATATACACTATTCACTAATTCTTTTCAAATGTTCTTTATCAGCACGGTTACCACCATTGATTATAAACTTAAACGTTCGAGTGCACGATGAACAGTGTAAGATACTGTGTAGAGCATAAACAATAGAAACTTAAGGGGTTGAAATGCAGAGTCAAAATAAAGAATAAATTGCACATTTAATGTTTGAAGCTATCAAGCATATTTTCAACTTTTTTGAAACAAAGTAGGCTTACAATACCACTGCTGGTAATACACATATCAGATTACTCAAACATAAGACAAATTATAGTAAACGTTGACTATAATATGGATAACGACCATTGCATTTAGATTAATTATATCATATCATATCATGACGTACAGTTTATACTTTCGTTCATAGATCTGCACATGTTAAAATTATAATGTAGTTAGGTCTCGTATAATACAGCATCTCAACGTTGAGTTTATTAGATTTTTGTGCATAAGTCTGCACATCATAATGGTGAATGACCATCGCATATATATTTCATATATTATCACAATGAGATAACGATTTTTTGGGCATAAGTCTGCACATTAGAATGGCGAATTTCCAATGCATAACATTTTAATATGATATCATTCTGAGATTGGATTTTTGTGCTTAAATGTGCCAAACATATTAATGAATATGCATTGCATATATATTTTATGAATTATTATACTGAGATAGGATTTGTGTGCATACGTCTGCACATCATAATGGTGAATTTCCTATGCATATATGAATATATTTGTTATGATATCATACTGCGATTGGAGTTTTGTGCATAAGTCTGCACCTTATAATGGTGAATATACATTTTATATGATATCATATTGCAATTGCAGTTTTGTGCATAAGTCTGCACATTATAAGTGTGAATTTCCTATACATACATGTATATATTTTATATGACAGCATCTCAACGTTGAGTTTATTAGATTTTTGTGCATAGGTCTGCACATCATAATGGTGAATATCCTATACATAGCCTACATGTAAATATTTTATATGATATCATACTGCAATTGGAGTTTTGTGCATAAGTCTGCACATTATAAGAGTGAATTTCCTATGCATACATGTATATATTTTATATGATATCATACTGCAATTGGATTTTTGTGCATAAGTCTGCACATTATAATGGAGAATTTCCTATGCATACATGCATATATTTTATATGATATTATACTGCGATTGGAGTTTTGTGCATAAGTCGTACATTATAATGGTGAATTTCCTAATCATACATGTATATATTTTATATGATATCATACTGCAATTTGAGTACTGTGCATAAGTCTGCACATTATAATAATGAATGTCCTATACATAGCCTACATGTACATATTTTATATGATATCATACTGCAATTGGAGTTTTGTGCATAAATCTGCGCATTATAATGGTGAATTTCATATGCATACATGAATATATTTTTTATGATATCATACTGCGATTGGAGTTTTTCTGCATAAGTCTGCACATTATAATGGTGATTATACATTTTATATGATATCATATTGCAATTGCAGTTTTGTGCATAAGTCTGCACATTATAATGGTGAATGTTCTATACATAGCCTACATGTAAATATTTGATATGATATCATACTGCAATTGGAGTTTTGTGCATAAGTCTGCAATGGGTCGTGTAAATAAAAAGTGCAATATTGATTTTTTGATATCTAATGATCAGGTATTACATGATACCTCCAAAATGTGTAATGTATTTAATGAATATTTTATTAATATTTTATCTGAATTGAAATATCCTGTTGATCAGGGCAATAATTTAAGTTTGAAGTATCGTCGTTATTTGGATAGGAATCCTAGTAAGTGTTTTTTTTTAAACCAATCACATGTTCCGAGATCATTGATATTGTGTCTAATATAAAGAGTGATTGCAGTCCTGGGTACGATGATATAAGTATCAAGGTTATAAAGAAATCTATACATATTTTATGTCAACCCATCTGTGCAATATTCAATCAATGCTTAGATCTAGGTATATTTCCTGATGAATTAAAGATTGCTCGTGTGGTTCCTGTATATAAAAATGATTCAAGTGAAAATGTTGCAAATTACAGACCCATATCAGTCTTGCCAATTTTCTCTAAATTTTTTGGAAAATGTATGTACAATAGATTATTTGATTTTATAAGCAAGTACAATATATTATCTTTGAACCAATATGGTTTCCGTCCTGGACATTCGACCATTATAATGGTGAATATACATTTTATATGGTATCATATCGCAATTGTACTTTTGTGCATAAGTCTGCACATTATAATAGTGAATATCCTATACATAGCCTACATGTAAATATTTTATATGATATCATACTGCAATTGGAGTTTTGTGCATAAGTCTGCACATTATAATGGTGAATTTCCTATGCATACATGTTTATATTTTATATGATATCATACTGCAGTTGGAGTTTTGAGCATGAGTCTGCACATTATAATGGTGAATTTCCTATGCATACATGTTTATATTTTATATGATATTATACTGCAATTGGAGTTTTTGTGCATAAGTCTGCACATTATAATGGTGAATTTCCTATGCATACATGTTTATATTTTATATGATATCATACTGCAATTGGAGATTTGTGCATAAGTCTGCACATTATAATGGTGAATTTCCTATTCATACATGTTTATATTTTATATGATATCATATTGCAATTGCAGTTTTTTGGATAATTCTGCACATTATAATGGTGAATATAGATTTTATATGATATCATATTGCAATTGCAGTTTTGTGCATAAGTCTGCACATTATAATGGTGAATATAGATTTTATATGATATCATATTGCAATTGCAGTTTTGTGCATAAGTCTGCACACTATAATGGTGAATGTCCTATCCATAGCCTACATGTAAATATTTTATATGATATCATACTGCAATTGAAGTTTTGTGCATAAGTCTGCACATTATAATGGTGAATTTCCCATGCATACATGTATATATTTTATATGATATCATACTGCAGTTGGAGTTTTGTGCATTAGTCTGCACATTATAATGGTGAATTTCCTATGCATACATGTATATATTTTATATGATATCATACTGCAATTGGAGTTTTGTGCATAAGTCTGCACATTATAATGGTGAATATAGATTTCATATGTTATCATATTGCAATTGCAGTTTTGTGCATAAGTCTGCACACTATAATGGTGAATGTCCTATCCATAGCCTACATGTAAATATTTTATATGATATCATACTGCAATTGAAGTTTTGTGCATAAGTCTGCACATTATAATGGTGAATTTCCCATGCATACATGTATATATTTTATATGATATCATACTGCAATTGGAGTTTTGTGCATTAGTCTGCACATTATAATGGTGAATTTCCTATGCATTCATGTATATATTTTATATGATATCATACTGCAATTGGAGTTTTGTGCATAAGTCTGCACATTATAATGGTGAATATAGATTTCATATGTTATCATATTGCAATTGCAAGTTTGTGCATAAGTCTGCATATTATAATGGTGAATGTCCTTTACATGGCCTACATGTAAATATTTGATATGATATCATACTGCAATTGGAGTTTTTGTGCATAAGTCTGCACATTATAATGGTGAATATCCAATGTATATATATTTTGCATCATATTCTTGCAGACATCCTGCACCTGGAATTCGGACCTAGCCTCCAACTAATATAACTTCAAACTCATTTTACGACAGTTTTACCATGTAATTTCAAAAGTTTCTTGATTGCGCATGACTCTGACTAAATGTTTTTACCCAGCTTTTCATCTCCGCCGCGAGCTCTCTCTCTTTCTTTCTTTATTCCCCTCACATTTCTCCTTTGCTATTCTCTGACTCTTACATCCTATCATGTTGTAATTCGTGTACTAGGGCTAATTGTGCTGGTTGCTATGCAATTTCTGAATGATACTATCGGAAACGTTACTTGCTACTTGTTTTCTTACTATATACATGTATATTAAATCTAATTTGATAGGAAGCTATCCAGACAAAATATGTATGTGTTATCCCAATTTATGTATTATATTTTACATTAAATTACATGTTTTTACCTGTGTAAAAATGTTTTAAAGCTAGAATTCAATAAACTTAACTGAACTGAACTCTCTCTCTCTCTCTCTCTATATATATACATTTTCAATATAAACGTTGTATTAAACATGGGATTTAGATGTGCGAATCCAACATAGGTTTGTTTGAACCTAGAAGGGCACTTACTCATTTTATACAGAGGTAGCGCCCTTCTTGCTCTAAACAGACATTGATTAAAATACACACCCGGGCGGATCGACGGGGCACATACCCCTCTTCCCCCCCCCCCCCCCCCCCCACTATCACATCTCAACCTGTTTTTTGTTTGTTTCTTGACTGTCTGTTTTTGTTTTAATTTTCGTTTTGTTTTGTGTTTGCGTTTGCTCGTTTGAGAATTTCACGCTAGTCCCCCCCCCCCCCGCCCCCCCCCCCCCCCCCCCTCCTCCTAATGGGTCACTGACCCAGCTTTGGGGCTATATCCCTAAAGTGAGAACATCTAGTTCCTCAAAACATGCCTTTTTTTTTACATTTCAGATCTCTTCTTCAAGGCTTACAATCCTTGGGTATCATAATGAATGCCCTTTGTTGAATGACTAGTTTTTGCCTATAAGCCGCCTGGTAACATAGACATATTTTCTCTTTTTTGTATTCATCTTTATTTTTCCAAACTTGGACGTTGCTGTTCCATAACAAGCTGGAAAAGAACGGGCAGATCCGTGACTGTCTGAAAGAAGAATTGGGGCGGGAGGATCGGACGTTGTCTTTTCAGTTCCTCGAAATCCACGATGTCTTTGTAGCTAAGCACCTAACTTTTGTTTTCTGAAACTTACGTCAAAGTAATGACACGTCCGAACAGGTAACACTCATTAACGTGCATATTTGTATAATGCAGAACTGATTCGTTCCAGTAAAAAAAAAAGGGGGGGGGGGCGATTTCTATCCTATGTGGATTCGTCTTGGCCTTTGTACATATCAGAACGATGTCACCCCATGTACTATCACCCCGGACGACTACCTCTTCGAACAATCTTGTCGGATAATGTTACCACCATGCACTTATCCGAAATGTTATCTATCCAGGGTTAGTCGTCCTAGGCGGTCAACTATACGGATGTAAGGTACATCGCTGTCCGGAGGTGTGAATGGTTGTCCCACTTCGGCCCTCATATCATTTACCCCAAAATAATATTCTTAATCGTTTTTTGTTTTTATATAGCAGTATACAATTACACACCACAGAAAACACCATATCCCCCCCCCCCCCTCACTCAGTGTTATTTAGGGTACGCATGCATATGCATATGTTCCCTCCTTTTGAAAACACCCCCTAAGTCCGGTGTGTAAAGTCAATTTTTGTGTACTACGAGCCGGACTTTGGCGCTTGAAAAGTACCCCTTTACCGGACATTTTGGTAACACGCATGGTATCCCTCCGTTCACGGAGTGATGGAGGAGGGGGGGGGGGGGGGGGGGGGGGGGGCGGGCACAATATCCAGCTTGTGCATGTCGCCCATGTAGTTGGAATATTTTTGTTCTACCCTAATTTATGGAATTATTTTAAAAATAATTTATTCCTAATAGATCTAGATAATAGTATACATTCTCAGATTTTATTGACTAATTTGCCAATGTGTGTTTTGCGTGACTGCTAAAGCATGTGTATGTTACTATGCTTATCAACTAGGGGACCTACGCCCTTAAGTCATAAATGACAGTAATGAGGATTAAAGCCCCACAAAATCGACACGGTTTTGATCCTGGGGCCTCACAGTTACGAGGCCATTGCTTTGCCACTGAACCATGACTGTACGCAGCGGGGGCTATAGGGTAGGGGGCAGTTTCCATAAATAAAAAAACACAAAGAAAATGCAATAGATTTTAAAAAAATAATTTATTGCATGTTACCCCGGTCCCCAACATCAAAAATCCTCTGGACGGCCATGCATTATGGCTCAAGGCATAAACACACAGAGGATTTTTTTTTGTTTTTGTTTTTGTTTTGGTGGGGGGGGGGGGGGTGGCAGAACAAAATCCGCATCATCACCACCCTTACATGTTACGCAGGCCCTGGGAACGTTTTTCAAAGTGGGAGGGGGGGGGGGGCTATAATATTTACGATCAGGTAGAGCAAAGCAAAGCAAGTGGAGCGTAAATTGACGTGGGGTCCAGTGGCAAAGCCCCGGCGGGTGTCAAGGGACGGAACCTCATGAAGCTCAGGGGTTTCAGGCATTTATTAAGGTCAGATGAGCATAATATTGATACCTTACTTGTGACACTGGCATGCAAGTCACTTATTGGAGTGGGGTCCAGGGGGCTGAGCCCCCAGAAGCTCAGGGGTTGTAGGCATTTAATTACGGTCAGATGAGCATATATTGATACCTTATTTGTGACACTGGCATGCAAGTCACTTATTGGAGTGGGGTCCAGGGGGCTGAGCCCCCAGAAGCTCAGGGGTTGTAGGCATTTAATTACGGTCAGATGAGCATATATTGATACCTTATTTGTGACACTGGCATGCAAGTCACTTATTGGAGTGGGGTCCAGGGGGCTGAGCCCCCAGAATTTCAGGGGTTGTAGGCATTTAATTACGGTCAGATGAGCAGGCGCGTAGCCACGGGGGGGGGGGGCACGGGGGGGGCACGTGCCCCCCAAACATTTCCAAGATCGGTTGAACTTTTTTTATTATGAAAACAAAACCCTTATACTATTTAATTTACTTCACACATTCTTCATAACTTTATTTTATTATGCCTTCAACTTCATTTCACCTATATTATATTAAGCAGCCATTTTTTCAGAATTTCTGATAACTGAAACATTCAGAAAGTAAATTACATAATAGCCTGTGTGGATGAATCTACCGACTGATCGTGGCGCGTGGGGTCAAGTTCGGGACAAATACAATGGGTTCATTGTTTTGACTATATGCGCGTAAGGTGAAGTTGTATATTATGGACATTTTTCGGTGTGTACACTGTACAGTGCAGTATCTATAGATACACAGTACATTAATTAGGATTTATGACTGGCCACTATTATTGACTACACGTACTGGATTACATACACTGCTCTGATAATTATTTCATTATTACAATGAAAAATGTCTCTTTTTAAATTTGGATTCACGAGTCGGGGTAAATCAGGAGCGGAATTTAGTGACAGTTAATCACGCAAAACGGAGGAATTTCGAGAGGAACATGAGGATTTGAAAGAGGGAGGTCTGCGAGAATCATCAGTAACACTGCAACCGGGTCCATCCAGTAGACCAAGTGCTGGATCGTCGGAAAGTGATGTGAAACTGATAAGGATCAAAGGATTCTGGACCGAAACAACCAATCCTAGCGTCATTCCCTCAAGTTAAAACAGGTGGGAAAAATCGATCGTTCAACAAAGATTGGTACAAACAATTCACCTGGCTGGAATACTCCGCAATCAGTGATGCTGCCTTCTGCTACTCTTGCCGGATTTTCCCGTCAATATCCGGTCACAAAGAACACAATTTCACTGAAAATGGGATAAATCAATGGAAGAAGGCTATCGAGAAATTTAGGAAGCACAGCGAAAGTGAAAGCCACAAGACTTCTTTTTCAAGATGGCACCACTACCTTCAAAGTCTGAGTGAAGGCAGCATTGCTTCCAAAATATCCGGACAATACTCTCGAATAGTGAAGGAAGACTGGGCATACATAACCCAGATTTCTAAAGTAATCATTTTCCTCGCAAGACAGGGAATAGCATTGAGGGGTCATAGCGAGAGTGCGGACTCACTTAATCAAGGGAACTTTTTAGAACTGTGTTCTCTGATCGGTGATGCCAATCCTGCTTTTGGTGAAAGAATCAAAGCGATGCCTCTCAATGCTACTTATCTCAGCGCCGAAATTCAGAATGAGCTCCTGAACGTGACAGCGGAAATAATTCGGGAACAAATTGCGGAGGAGGTGAACTCTGCAGGATTGGCCACAATCATTGTGGATGAGAGTAAAGACGTCTCAAAGAAAGAACAAATCAGCATTTGCTTGCGATATGCCGAATACAAAGAAGCAGAGGGACATATCTTGCATGAGGAATTCTTAGACTTTCATGAAGCAGATGATCTTGACGCCATGCAAGTCACTTTCCAACCAGATATTGCGAGAAGTTGGTAAACTTGGCTTGAGAAAATTTGACATTGTGGGCCAGTGCTATGATGGTGCGAGTGTTATGTCTGGACATTTGAGTGGAGTACAAGCACGACTGAAAGAACATTTTCCGAACGCCCAGTATGTCCACTGTCATGCGCACAGGCTCAATCTGGTCCTTGTGGATATCTGTAAAAACGTGAGTTCTCACTGCCGGCGAGTTTTTTGTCTTGTTGGAAGCGTTGTACGTCTTCATGACCCGTTCCCTCGTCCATAAAGTTTTTGTGGACTACCAGCAACGAGCCAAGTGTCGAGTTAAAGAACTCGTCCGACTGAGTGACACGCGGTGGGTTTGTCGTTACCAGTCGCTTTTCTACTTTGAAGACGCGGTATAGTTATATACTTGAGGTCTTGGAGCATTTCTGTGACTCACAAGAATTGAAACGAGATCCGAAACTCGTGGTTGAAGCTGGAGGACTTCTCAATCAAGCGATGAGCGTTTCATTCGTCACTCACTTGGAAGTGTTGATGACATTGCTGTCTCACTCCCAGGCACTTAGTGAGACATTGCAAGCCAGTGACGCCAACTTAGGGAATGCTGTGACAATGATCAACTCTGTGATATCAATTGTCGAGGAAACACGGGCATCTGGGTGGCCTGATTTAGTGCAAGATATCACTCGGATTTGTGAGGACAACAACATCCCTACAGTGCCGCAACCAAAGCGCCGGAGGAAGCAACGAACCTTTGATGATAGTTTCCTCATGGCTTCGACTGGTCATCGGAGTCAATCAGAGGCTGAGTCAAGTGCTGAGTTCCTTGATGACCTTCGTGTCAACACCTTTCTCCCTATACTAGATGCATTCAAATCTGAAATGACCAGGCGTTTCTCTGCATCCAACATTGCAATCATGCAAGGTATTGACGCGCTACTGACACCTTCCTCTGTCAACTTCCTCAAATTCTCTGCCGTCGGACCCTTTGTTGAACTATATATACACAGATTCTCTGGATGTGGACGTTCAGCTACTGAAGGCTGAAATGGCAATGGCCAGACAAATCATTAGCGATAAACAGAAGGACTCCAGCACCCCCGATTCGTCTAGAAGGCACAATGCAAATAGCTTTTCCAGCATGGAAAAGTTGATACCCTCGGCTAGTTTACCCAATCTGCAGAAAACGACCCAGTTGGCTTTGACATTACCGGTTTCTTCGGCTGTATGCGAGAGAAGTTTCTCTGCAATGAAGTATATCAAGAACTATTTACGGAGTACAATGAGAAATCAACGGCTCTCTGATCTTGGAGTTATTTATGTGTCCGGTGAAAGAAGTAAAGAGGTACAAACTAATCCAGTGGAGGTGCTGAAGAAGTTTTCGCAGCGGGAACAGAGAACAAGGATTCAACTCTTCTAAGCGGACACACGAAGATATACGACCAGGTGAGATCGTATTTTCTTTTCCATCACTGTATACCATCATATTGGCAAAGGTAGCTAAGGAAACTCACTGTCAAATTGGGAGATGACGTGGTACCACCTGACCACTGTGGTGCTTATATAAAAGATGTCAGGAAGAAATTCCTACTCATATAATATAGTTGCCGTGCATTTGTACAGATCAGATACATGCTTGAATGAGCTGATCGTGATTTTGAAGTTCCGTTTTTATGATAAAATCGACATCCATATTAGAGTGAATTTATGTCAAAAAACACGATTTTGCATCTCACCCTTTTAAATAGGCAAACAATTTCCAAAGGGAAGTGAGACACCCCTCCTCTTAGTCCCCTCCCCAGGACGTCGATCAATTACATGTATGTGCCCCCCCCCCCCAAATATCAAGCTCTGGCTACGCCACTGCAGATGAGCATATATTGATACCTTATTTGTGACACTGGCATACAAGTCACTTATTGGAGTGGGGACCAGGGGGCTGAGCCCCCAGAAGCTCAGGGGTTGTAGGCATTTAATTACGGTCAGATGAGCATATATTGATACCTTATTTGTGACACTGGCATGCAAGTCACTTATTGGAGTGGGGTCCAGGGGGCTGAGCCCCCAGGAGCTCAGGGGTTGTAGGCATTTAATTACGGTCAGACGAGCATATATTGATACCTTATTTGTGACACTGGCATACAAGTCACTTATTGGAGTGGGGACCAGGGGGCTGAGCCCCCAGAAGCTCAGGGGTTGTAGGCATTTAATTACGGTCAGATGAGCATATATTGATACCTTATTTGTGACACTGGCATGCAAGTCACTTATTGGAGTGGGGTCCAGGGGGCTGAGCCCCCAGGAGCTCAGGGGTTGTAGGCATTTAATTACGGTCAGACGAGCATCTATTGATACCTTATTTGTGACACTGGCATGCAAGTCACTTATTGGAGTGGGGTCCAGGGGGCTGAGCCCCCAGAAGCTCAGGGGTTGTAGGCATTTAATTACGGTCAGATGAGCATATATTGATACCTTATTTGTGACACTGGCATGCAAGTCACTCATTGGAGGGGGGTCCAGGGGGCTGAGCCCCTAGAAGCTCAGGGGTTGTAGGCATTCAATTACGGTCAGATGAGCATATATTGATACCTTATTTGTGACACTGGCATGCAAGTCACTTATTGGAGTGGGGTCCAGGGGGCTGAGCCCCAAGAAGCTCTGGGGTTTAAGGCATTAAATTATGATCAGATGAGCATCCAGAGGCTGCCTTAGGGCCCTTGGTGGGGTCCAGGGGGCAGAGCCGCCGGAAGCTCAGGCGTTTTAGGCATTTAATTACGGTCAGATGAGCAACCAAGGGCCCGTCTTAAGGCCATTGGTGCAGGGGTCCAGGGGGCAGAGTCCCCGGAAGCTCAAGTAAAAATCATGTCATTTCAACAACATTTGTAAATCACTGGTAGCGAATTAGAGATAAACCACGTTTGAATTTCAATGGGGGGGGGGGGGTGAACTGCCCCCAAAGGCCCCCCCCCCCCCCTCCTACCCACCAGGACGCAAGTGCGAGGGAGCACAGTGAATGAGAGGGGTGAAGGTGACGGAAGTAACTACCTCCTCACATGTTTCTTAACAAAACTCAGTAGTATCAAAACAAGCAATATACTTTTTTCCCACTTCAATTTTCTCGGTATTTACTTGTACATTTGGAAGGATATTATGCGGGGTAGCGTAGCGACCGAGTGAGAAGAATTTCGCATTTTTATTTGTCTAAACGCTGCATCCTTGGGCCCTCCACAGTATGAAAGTGTGTTGCAGTCTTTAGTCAGTATTTGCTTTAGGCCTACATTTTTTTCGGCACTTTTTCAAAGTTTGAGGGGGGACGATCCCCCCTAAACAAAATTAAGGGGGGAAGTGTCCCCGCCCCCGTCCCCCCACCCCCGGGATCGCCGCCCCTGCCTGTGTATATGCTTTTGTGGCGTTATACATGTACATTGTAAGAGATGCTCTTGCGCACTCCTTTTTAATCACGATGCAGCTGAGTTTATACAATTTTAATGATTCCTCATTCTTTGATAACATTGTTCAGATGAGTGAAAATGGTGCTAGGTTAGTGATTTCAATGCTAGATGTACAATTAAAAATAATCGGTAGGGTTGTTACTTTTGTTTTCTTTGTGGGGAATTCCACAATGGTGGATGGGGAATGGCAATGCAAGAAAAGTACAACAAGAAATGGAATCGGTTTCATATTTGAAATCATTTTAGCTACACTTCATTATAGATATCTGGAGGGGGAATAGTCCGTTAGTAGCCTGACATCTCGCTTTCCCTATAATGTACGTAGTACAAAAAGCTTCAACGTATAGAGGATAGTTTCCAATAACTTATAGAGTGGCTATGATGAACTTTTATATATCTTAATTGTAAATTTTATTCTCTGAATGTAAGATGGCTGAGAGAAAGCGCCATACGAGGGAGAATTTCTTCTTGGAGCAAGGGAAAGGGAAATGTTATATTTCTACAAGACGCTTATAGTTCTAAGGACATTGATGACAGGTGGAGTTCTATGTGGGACGGGGCATGTTATTAAAGTCTCGGATCTACTCATAGCAGAGGGGTACTCATTCTATTCAAGACTCTATTTTATAAACTCATAAACATAGAGCAAAACGATAGTGGACGTTATATATTAATAGACTGCAGTTATATATTAATAGACTGCAATTCAAGGGTGTATAGAATGGTGTTATGTAACGTATAATTGCCCCCCCCCCCCCCGCCCTGGCCGAGAAAAAAAACAAGGTAAAAAAAAAAATTGTGACCAGTTTAGTAAGAAAAAGTGCTCAGTGCCAACCCCCCCCCCCCCCCCCCCCCCCCCACCCACTAAGA